>JAODUH010090761.1:0-14416 GCA_027564835.1 Typhlichthys subterraneus | reverse complement strand
TATATATATATATAATATTACGTTTTTAATATTTTATTTGATCAAATGACATGATTTAATCCCGCAAATTAACAAAATGTAAATGTTTGAATCTGAAACATTAGGGTCAATACAGACCGTTATAATACAGGCATGCAAGTCTCAACCATAGCCAAACCTTTCAAACAGCTTTGTGATGACTGCAAGTCCTTGCAGTATTGTGTCTGTCAGACAGGGACGTATATGGAACCCCGCGTCAATAGAAGTCATCAAACGCTGTGTGTGAGTCTGTTCTAGAAACACACATTACCCTGTTGGAGCATCACATCGTCTATTTTCGTCCCCTCTGGGAAACCAATACAGGATGGTCTAGTGGTCTGGGTGCTGGGCTTCCGGACGGTTGTGGGTTCGGACCCCGGTGTTGACCTATCTGTAAGCATCCTTGAGCAAGATGCTCCTGGTGGTTGGTCGCACCTTGCATGGCAGCAATTAATTTGTGTGTGAATGTGAGGCAACATACTGTAAAGCGCTTTGGATTAAAGAGCTATATAAATGCAGTCCATTTACAATACTCATTGTATAGCAGTTAACTGACTGGAATATCTTTAGGGCTTGCAGGGTTAACTATACACTGCTGTGGTTACCTATGGGCTGATAGTTGACAGCACTGCTCTCTGAAGTATTGACTACCTCATAGGGACTTGCACTTGATTTACTGCCTTGAGCAGTGAGGCAGGAGGGGCAGATGGATGGCAGAGGTAAAAGCAGCAAAATGGAGACTAGAAACCAGAGCAATATATAACACTAATCGTCAACGAGTGGACTTCTGCAATGATTATATATATATTTACTTGTCATGCCGACTGCCTCTTAATGGTACACTTCTTGATTTGTGTATAGGAACTGCCCTTGTGGTTGAAACCAGTTATTCAAACATAAGAGCACGCTGCTAGGCTCACACCAATCTCTACCCATCCCCCACCACTGTGTTTCAAACACAAAACAATGCTAGGCGGCAGGAAATGTGTGGTTTACGTTGTACCTTTAAACATGGTATTGTGAGAGCATTTAAACAAACAGCCAAGAGAGTCCTTACAGAGTACACAGAGGAGTTGCTTGTAGGCCTCTTAGAAAGAGCTGTTATGACATGGCTGTCCTATTAGCATGCCATTCAAGACATTAGCTGAGAACCGCAGTGACCTGACAATGTCGTAAGACACTGTCATTGCAAAACCAGCTACAGCCATACTTAGAAGCAAAATAAGCTTTTCCCGGCTTATTCTGCTGCTCCCAAGGCTCTGTTAATTACACCAAAACCTTTTAAAGAGTTTAATGAGAATAATGTCAAAGTTATTAGAGTCATTAAGCTGGTAATATTAGTGCCTCCTTTAATTGGTAAATATACGTATTTTTATGACCTACTGTATAGTAATTGTTGTTTACTAACAGTGTAAACTTCAAAGTACAGTATCTTACTGTGTGTTACTGTAAATTCATGTTTGTTTTATCTAGACGGGACAAGTTAGCATTACTGTGTGTGGAAAACATGTTTTAAATGATTATATTTAATCTAAATATCAATTATTCCTAACATAGCCTAGTTACTATACTCTGGGCAATGATGTGAAACTGCATGAATAATATGTATAAACATGTACATTATATTACAAACATAATCGTGTCAGTTGGTTTGTGTAGTGAGTGCAGGTGCAGATTAAAACCACGAGCAATCACTTTGCATTTATTTCACTGTATGTTTGGAAAGTGGCTCTCGGCCAGCAGCACAACGACAAACAACCAAACAATCACAGGCGAAAAGCTAAAGCAATCCCAAGAAGCCCACAGACAAGGACAGGTGCTCAAGATGGTGGTGGTGAGAATGGTGTGTGTGGATATATGGACAGCTGTAGCCAGGATGAATGGGAGGTTGAGCACTGTGCTATCTATAGAAATGAAATTGACCTAATCGATTTAAAAATCATCTTCAAAGCCATGTTCAGTAAGCCTATATTAATGTGTGAATATATTTACAATTAAATGATTAGTGATGCCTTCTCTTAGTAGGAAAAAAACTAATGGAGATATTAAACATACAAATGCAACCTCTGTGGCTGTGGGAGAACATATGGAGACCACCATCACTAGCCTGGTTAAATGCTGTGGGCTTCAATTATGTGGCCTCTCTCTCTCTCTCTCTCTCTCTCTCTCTCTCTCTCTCTCCCCCCCCCCCCCTCCCCATGTGGGGAGTGGAGGGGAGGAAAAACAGCAAGCGTGACGGATAAGAGACAGGCTTGGTCCTCCACCCTGCCCACACAACCGTGTCTCACGACTCGATGCGTGGTATTCCTTACAAACGCTGCTCTCCTCCTGAGATGGGATTTACGTGTCACCAACAAGTCCTTGTCTCAGCACTTTCATTTGTTTTGAGTTGACAGGGAAAACCAATAAACGGATCATTCAGTTCTGGTATTAGTTTATATAATTGATGACTCCACACTGTTTACACATGATTCATTCTTTGTTTAATTAGTATGTTGGTATATACTGCCCTTCTATAACTGCCAATCTTTACTTGTGAAGTATATTCGCCTGGAACCTCCATATAATTGAACACTTGCATTCAATTATAACAGTGCTTTGGGGAAAACACCCTATGGAGTAATATTTATACCTATTCCAATCAATAGGATCATCTATATTATATGTTTCTCTAGACACATGAATTAATGATTTCCTATTATATATATATATATACAACAAGCAACTTGTGAAAACAGAGATTTTGTACAGTTGCATATTTCATTATCAAATAACCATTGTATATTTTTACTATCACTTATCATTTAAAGATTTTGGGTAATCATGTGTGTTTACATATCAGTATTCACTGCCTAATTTCACAAGGCCATGCAGCACATATCATCTTAAATCTGGATATTTACAGCTGAGCTCACCCACATTACACAATGACTGAGAGAAATGGCAAGATCATGATATTATTATACCCTGTTTGCAGAGCTTATTAAACACACAGGGGAAAGTATCATGAATGCCAACTTTATTTGTAGCAGTCACATGACCATCTGTTGGTGGTGTCGACATTTGGGCCCAGGCCGTTTGTGTTGTGTCACTATGGAGTTTAATAGGGGTTATGTTGAACCTCACATGACCAAACCGGAAAACAGGTCTCCTTGCTTCCGCTTATCGGAGAAGGTGGTAACATTACATTAGTTTGAACTAAACTGACAGCGTAATATTCACTTAGGTACACAGATAACATAATGCAATGCTCTTATATAATTCTGACCAATAACAGACACTTGTTAACCGATCATCAACAACAATATTAAAGTTATATTTAGAATATAAGTGTGTGTGTGTGTCTGTGAGACCAAGCGCCGGAGATAATCATGATTGTGCTGATAACAGTACGAAATTACTCTTGTTGAACTGTAGAAGTGTCTTATTTATTTAAAAGAAATAACAGTTACAGATGCTAAAACTAAGCAACAAACATTTCCTATACCAGTGCAATTAATCTGTTGACAGTTTATTCTGATGAGTTAACAGCTTGATCAGGCAGTGGGTAACGTACGTTACTCCATGGTTTATAGCAAATGTATAGAACGGTGTTGTGTCGGAGATAACTCAAATAGTGGCAACGGCAGCTAGAAGTGTCATTTGCGGTGGCAGCTTTCAGCGCCGTGGTGTTTGTGGCAGCTGCTAGTGAGATACTCTGTTTGTATGAATGTTAAAACTCGTTAGTGTAGTAAACTATTAGCCTACAATTGCTAGACATAGTATTTACAGTAGCCTGTGTGGTTCTTGAATTTATTTCAGGTGTACTTTATCAGTGGATTAGTAGGCTAGGCTAACATGGAAATTGATGTTGAGTTAATAAAAAATGCAATGTAATAGCCTATACGATTGTGCTTACTTTTGCCATTTGGACTACCGGTAGCGTATAGTATAAATCTTGATCACATAGCCAAGGATTCCTTATTGGTATTCCCTTAATTTCATCAATCTTTTTTTTTTTTATTCATACCCTATCAGCAGACCACAATGTTCTGTATAGTAAACTACTAGAGCGGCAGAGCAGCAGTGGCACATTTAGTGGCACATTTAGTGGCAGCTGCCATCGATGCCACAAACATGCCACAGCTACTGCTGCTCTTTGTGGCGTCTGTGAAATACGTCTTACAGTTTGAACACTGGTCAATATAGTATAGGCTTTTACATTATCTAGACCCAAGTTAGTGCAGCATCATATAATATTATATGACACTGGCTGCGTTACTTGTGCTGACCATATCGGTTAAGTTAACAGATCTGCAGCAGAGCATAGAATCCCTGCTCAGATCATATGTATACAAATGCTATTGTCGTTATGCTATCATATGAAGAAGATACGATGACCTTTACTTATGCCCCACCCCATAAATGATTTGTTGCAGCAGTCAGGACAGGTTAAAAATGACCGCTCCATACAGCTGATTATGAATCCCTAATAATAGGCATACACATATATTATCACATAGATATTTATATCTTGTGAAAAAGTATTGACCATCTAATTGCAAATAGAGGCCATTGATCTGAGGTCATACAATTTGTTATTGATTAAAAAATCCATAATGTAGCAATTATTTTGACTACAACTAATACTCAGATTAATAATGTTGTACTATTTATCACATACTACTACTTTGTGTCAAAGTTTAATGAGGGCATTTGTTTTGCAAAATAACATCTGCTTGGATTCCGCTAAAAACTGACTGGTATGCTTTAAAGAAAGGGCAGGCCCATAGCAAGACTTACAGTAATTATTTAAAAAATTACTCATTCTTGACTGAGTAACTATTTACATTAGATACTATTACTTAGA
The DNA here is from genome assembly GCA_027564835.1 of Typhlichthys subterraneus. NCBI lineage: Eukaryota > Metazoa > Chordata > Actinopteri > Percopsiformes > Amblyopsidae > Typhlichthys > Typhlichthys subterraneus. The sequence continues at coordinate 9,549 of JAODUH010090761.1, read as the reverse complement.
TTAGATTCTAGTACTGTATTTCTTCCCGTATTTATTAGAAATTATAAATTACTCAAATACTGTATGTACTATTTCAGATTGGTTTTTAACTATTCATCAGACATTAGTTTTTATTAATACTAGTATCCAGTACAATCTATTCAATTGCTACTAGTAACAAATTGCTGATGGCTGATTAATTAAACTAGTAACGATTGAATCTACTTTGGTTTTACTAGCATCGACTGTATTTGTTCGATGCTAGTATTCATTAGTTAGGACTACTACAATAGTATATATTCAAGTTTAAACAGTTCATTACATTAGTGATACTTATTCAGGTAGCCTACAGTAACCGTTAGTACTAGTTTGTATTATATATTTGAAGTTTGTGTGCTCCAACACACCCATGTGGCATTCTGGGAGAGGATATGTTTTTATCTGATAAATGGGTATGTTCCTGAACCCAATTTACACTAATTGTAGTCTTTCCCATTCATTTAATAATGACCAGCCATTTTTTTACCAGGAACACAACACCTATGCAAAAGTTAAATAAAACAAACTAAAATGTATATGAAAATTACCTACATTTATTTTGTTTGTTCAGTTGTGTGGTCAAAGTCATGAAAATGTATAACAATCAGAGAGAAAACTTCAAAATCGGCCATTTACCAGAACACAAGGAAGGTTTAACAATTGAATTCCAGGTTAACAAAAAAAGTTAACCTGGAACAAACTGAAATAGTCTATTAGCATTTTAATCTGTAATATGTGTAGCCGTTTATGATGTTGTTTTTCAGCACAGTGGACTGCATGGCAAACATTTGCCCGTTATGGATGGTGTGTGTGTGTGTGTGTGTGTGTGTGGTGTGTGTGTGTGTGTGCGTGTGAGAGAGAAGGTGTTTGTGTGTGGGTGAAAGAAGGTGGGGGGCAACTTTTCATAGCACATCTTCAGCCAGTTAATCAAAGTGGACATTCAACTGTTTTGGGATACATTTGGGAATTTGACTATAGTAAATTAAGTTACACACTAGCCAGCTGCAATACCATTCGGTATCAGGGAATATAGGCCTACTTGTTAAAACTGGATAGCACGTCATTGCGTTCTCATGTAAACTAAAATTAAAACATGTTGTAATTGACGTTAATATTAATATATTGACGTTAATATTAATATATTAAGGAGCAATCTTTATTTTGATATAGCGAATACGTTCACACAGCTGCTTCACTAGTCTACAGGCTCAGTTAGTAAAGAAAACCTTTAAAACCCGCTCAGCTATTTACCACATAACCTATAGCTATACATCGTGCACTACATTGTCTAAAGTAGCCTACAATGAATAGGCCTATGTTGGGGAGGGACATTCGGTGAATGCATACCTGCGAGTTCATCCATCGTTAATAATACTTGTTCTTGAGACCCTCCCTGGCTCTCCTAGCCTGCCGCTGAGGTGAATTAACGTGTGCGACTGGAAGATCACTCATGCGGGCGATGACTGTAATTCACTAAAATCGCTGAGTTGGCTCGGATTGCCTGTCTTGGGAAGGTCACGACATTCCTGTGTAACTGACAAATGTATTGTATTCTAGAGCACGGTTTGCTTGCGTTGCGAGCCCACAATTTTGTATATTGCAGGCTGGCAAGTATGTTTATTTAATTTGTTTACTGATTTCCTAAAAGCAGAGAGTCTACACAGCACATTTGGCCTACTTAATTAAGGAAATAAAAATAAAGATGCATAAGCAGATAGGCCTACCAATTCATGCAAGTGAGAAAAAATATATTTATATTCAGTAAGCTTATATTATCCTAAATGCAGTGTGATAAGGTTTGTGGCTTTAGTTGTATCCAACATGGTTAACCAATGTACAGTATGTCCACAAGGGGTAGCTACAACCTTCCGCAGACAGCAAAGGCAGTTTGGCAACTGTCTATAGGCCTGCCTTGTTCATTGAAAGCTGAATCTAAAATGTTTTGAACTGATGAACTGGCTGGGACAAATATGTGAATGTAAGGCAGGCATTGCATGCTGCTAACTTCTTCTAGCTATATTTGTGAAAGTAAACACAATCTCTTGACTGTATTGTTCCTCTATTTTTGACATTGGTGTCGTGTGTGTAACCAATGTGAGAAAAGGTTGGTGTTTATGAAACATAAATCCACTGGCTATTTGACAATGCTTGGACTATGACAATTTACTTTTATAAATGTATCATAAAAAACAACTGCTGCCACTCAGATAGCAGACATATTGCTTTCAAACATCCTGCTAATGTCCATATTGTAAACACACTGCCTTCTGCAAACTGCATACAGTTTGACTCGTGTGATTTCATGGAAAAGCCCCTGCAATTCTTCAAAGACCAAATGATCACATTCTGGTTCAATGTTCAGTGTTTCCTTCTCAGACACAAATTACTGAGTTTGTGTGAATCCCACACAAATTCCACTGTGTCTGATATACAGTGGTTGTGTTGTATTATATTCTTGTGATATACTGTATCTTTATAGATAGTTGCACAAAATTTACCTATTATATTGTATTATCCTCCAACAGTGGTTACTTAAGTGATTATGTTCATGTGTTGTTGACAATGACAACCAGCTGGTAAAACGGATAGTATTGGTAACACAACTAAGTTTTCTTCTGCACTGTTCATATTGTAAAATACAATAGGAGCCTGAGGTTATGAGCTATATATGTAGGCTACTACTATAAAAGTACATGTGACCAGGTGTTACTGCATTGACAACATTCTCTCTTGTACATACACTGCAAAGATATATATATTGATCATTTAACACAGTAGTACAGAGATTGCACAGTGGTACAAAGCGCAGAAACAGATAGCTACAAACAGCTATCCTAAATGCAGTTGCTATCTCATTCCTTGTGATTAGGCTAATTTCAGGAAGACTGAATAATGCCCCAAGAAGACAGCATATATTTCAGAATAATTCTACAGCTAGACTGTACCACATTTAGTGAAGCCTATATATGTTCCAAAATGCATACTGTTTAGGGCTGCTGCTGTAGTGTGAATTTCAGACTTTAGGACTAACTCGCAAGCTAGGTGGCTCCATAACAGAGCTCATATTTCAACACACACAGTGAGTGTGATGTCATTCTCTGCTCAAGACACAATTACTCCACTATCTTTAAATAGACTAAATGTTTCTTGCTGCTATAAATATTTAAAAATACCTATTAAATATCTATTATTTTTCTTTGTCTTCCAATGTTAATTTTCGCTCTGCTATCAGCTTTCTGCCTCTGCTTGCTCCCTGTGTGCCTATCGCATACACTTAAATGAGAAAAATACCTTTTGTGGATTTGAAACCACCACCACAAAAGCTGAAAATTCATTAATGAGAAAACATTTTCAAAGTCTGAAGGCCTTGGGCCTACTACAAAGAGATAGCAATATCTGTCCTAACAAAGACTGCAGATAAAGTTGCCTGGATTGTGGTTGACTGGCTGAGAAAATAATGTTGCTGGAAAAGACGATTGAAACACTTCATGAAATCAGTGTGAGTGAGAAGTGCATTGACTCTGTAGCAGCTACTATATTAGCTGAGCCACCAAAGGCTACTGGACAGACACTGATTTTTATGAATGGAACTACATATAATGTCAAATACACCGATGCTGACTTGGCAGACATGCTACCCTGGCTGTGTCCCAGCGCCACTGGATTAACCATTGAGGACCCCAAGCCTGATGGCTCTCATTGGTATAGAAATGGTGCCAGGCCAAAATCATCAACGTGAGCGGGAACATGGTCTGATGTCGTCCGCCGAAGAGGAAAACCCAGAAAGACACATAAGAGATTACTAAATCTCACTCTTCCTCTCGTTCTCTCACTTCAAAACATATGATCCATTGAATCAAACTGAACAGTGTTTAAACGATCCCCTCCAACACATCACTCAAGGTGTCCAAAATATGTCACTGTCTACTCAGCAACACCACGGTCAGGCTACGCAAAATCATCAACTATTGTACAGCAATCACCAATATTCAGCTGTTTGATACATCTTCATCTTAATACATACCTGTTATCTCTAACAGCCGATAGCATGGACAAACACAATGTAGCTCCCACAGACTATCTGGTACATCAAAAATATTTACTTCATCAGGACTCTTCAACAACAACGGAACCCTTTCATCTGAAATTAGCTCTTTTTATTGTTAGATCCTTGTTGAACAAACCATTTTTTAAGAGGCAGAAAATGACCTTCACTGTATGCTACTAGTTGAGACATGGTTGACTTACACCAGTGGTTTATCAACACTGATTGAAGCTTCCTCTGCTAACTATAAACATTACAGTGCATCAAGACAAAGCAAACAAGCAGGCGGGGTAGCTGCAATTCTCCCCACACAGTTGGAGTCCAAGGTTGTCAATTTGGGTGAATATACTATACATCATTTGAATATCTGGCTCTGGATATTACAGCTCACCACGATATTTACAAAGAATCCATTAATGCATTAACGCAATCCGCCTGTCAAGACAGGCTTATTTCATCAATATCATCTCAGAGAATGCTGGAAACCCTAGAGCACTGTACTCCACTATTGACCAGCTTCTGAATATTGACTGTCTTTTGGCAATAAATACATGGTTAAGTAGTAACTTCTTAAAGTTAAATGAGAACAAAACTGAAATCCTACTTGCCGGCCCTAAAGCAAAACGGGAAATGTTGGCTAATAAAATCAAAGGTTACCAGTCTTGGAGTTGTGTTGGACTTAACTAAGCTTTAGGTCCCACATCAACAGGGTAGTGGAAATATAATTCTTTCATCTGAGAAATATAGCTAAATTTTTAGCTATATTTTTTAATAAATAAAATTTTAAGATTTTAAATCAATCCAATATTTTTTTTTTCCTTACTTTAGTTAGCAGACTAACAAAATAAATGCTTATTCCAGTACCTCTCTGTATTTCAGAGAAATATCTCTCCTCTTCAACAAGCTTTGGTTTCTTGATTCCCTACATTAATAAAGGAAACTCATTGTTTGTTATGGCAACAATCAATTAGCGTATAGGGTGGTTAGCAGATTATATGGAATATTATACTGCTGAAGATAAACTATTGTTTTACCTTTGACATATTTGACATGGTCATATCAAACGTGCAGCTTCTCTTCCATAGTGTATTGCTAACATATTTATAAAACATCACAAACATCAAAATAGTCACTGCAGCTTTTGGTACTTGTACCTTTGTCCCTGCACACATGGAGGGTCAGAAATACTCACCAACATGAAGAATGAGGATAATGATGTCATGGAGATAACGTGCTTGTCCAGGATTACTCACACGGCAAAACACACGCGCGCACACACACACACACACACACGTCACACGTCATGTCAATCATCAGCAGTATTATCACCAGTACAAAAACATAAGTGTGCATCTTAATGTCTGCTGATTTAACAATTAGCAACCAGTGTAATTCTCAAATTTAATCTAATATTAGATATTATCTGACCTTTTTTACTGTTATTTGTTGATCTTAGTGGCATTTACATCTAACAAAATGTATAACAATTTACATGCGTCATAAAACTGGGTCAGATGATGCATGTGTGTGGATATGTTTAAAGTAGTACCACCAATGAAAGAACACTGAAACTTCATATGTTATCACGTGAATCCCATGAGATCCATGTGGGGTTTTTTACGTCATCGCTCAGAATCTATATAGAGCAATTACGTTCTTTGTAAAGCTTCTTCCTTCTCTTAGAATCAAGCAACCCTAGAGGAATGAACCACGTGAAAGAGGATATATGATGTAATCAACTGGCTGCTTCTTCAGCTGGCCTTGAGTCATAATCCTCTTGATTGAAATGAATCACAGATCCAGTAAATCAGGCATAATTGTATTTTCTTGGAGATTAAAATAGCTCCATAATCCTATCCAGTCTTGTATCTAGGGTGTTTACGCTCTTATATCCCAGGCAACACCCCACCACACCACCAAAATGACGGTCTCGTTCAGTATTCCCAGGCTGGTAACTATTACATAATATGAATAGATAGGAGCTGGCTGACTTCAGACATAAACAGCCCATCTCTGAATCCCAGCTCTGATCTGCTAATGGTGTGCAAATTACAATCAGACTGTACTTTGCCCCTAACTATCTCTACCCTTCCCCCGTGCCATGGTGTAACCGAGTTCTCAGATTAGAGGTAAACTGGTAAACCTAAACCAGTAGGCTGTGAAACAACGGGGTTTGGTTTAGTTTAAACCCATACATAATGAATGGCTAATGCATGTTTTATAGTGCAGACATGTTGCCAAACTTGCCATAAGATAAAAAGGACATGCCAACAAGGACATTAGCCATGTTTCTTCTTGTCCCCTCTGTGTACTTTAGAAGAAATTATTTGGGTGGAGCAGTGCCAACTAAAACCTAATCCACTGTATTCTTTGTCGAGAGAGGAGATGAGATGTTTAGCTAATGCTGATCCTGTGTTTTCCATTACAGGGCCTCGTGATTTCAGGGAATTTGTACACAAAACCATGACACCACCATGAACCTTCTCCTTTACCATTTAATTAAGCTCTGCATATAGTACCACATTTGACAGATTGTGTATGTGTGTATTTATGTTGAAATAAGAATCATGGTTAATATATGCCAAATACTTGTAAATATACACACTTGGAAGTAGAGGTTGCATAAACATGGAAAATGTGAGACAGTGTACTAAATGTTTTTAAAGCTCCATACAAAACAACAGGATTGTGATTTTAGAGCCCTCTGCATTGCATTATCCAAGTATTTTGGTGTATTTTATGGAACCAGATTGAAGACATCTAATACATTCTTCATGTTTGTGTTGTGTTCACTGACTGAACACATGGCTCATGCTAACTTGTATTTTTCATAACATATATTTTTACCATTTAATGCATGTTGTATCACTTCATTGGGGAATTGTTGGCACTTGGATTAACATTTCTTGTAGTTTTTAAAGGAAGTACAGCAGCCTGCAATACGTCTAGTCTTTGGTCTTGTCTTACAGTCTTCCACTAGATGTCACACTATATATCTTATGCACCAGCATTTCAGACCAAAACAAATACTCATTGGCCACACACACACATACACACGCATGAGCGCAGCATCCCGTATGTGACAACAATGAACAGGGCTCTGATAAGGCCCACACACAATGAGTGTGTGACATGTAGGCTAATTCTCTGTAGGACGTTACATTTTACTCCAGGACATCTTTAGAAAAAGTAGTTTTGTGAAATAGTATTAATGTAGGACATTGCTATGATATAGCTGTGGCTGTAGAGTTCTATTGATTGGGTAATTAGTTTCTATCCTGAGATTTCAGATTGTTAAATACTCATCTCGTTTACTTTCAGAGATAGTCTATTTTCAATGTAATGTGGTCCAAGGGGAGGAGTGTGTTGCCATTTTAGGTAGAGGATTATGTGACGTCAGGTGTACAGCCAGCGCCCCTGCTGCCTGCGAGCCTGTGAGCCCCACACAAGCTGTAGCATAGCACGCTCTCACTGACGGCGCCGCGCTCCAAACGACAGGCAAATATGGCGATTGAACCAGCTGTCAGTCGTACGGAAGAAATTATACACATTAACTTAAAGTGAGAGAGGGATGCAATTTAGAGCCTTGCAAACGTTTTGGGTTGTATTCAAACTGCCAGTTCCCGAACCTGGAGATGAAACGGGAGGCAAGTGAGGAGAACTGACGACGTTATTGGGCTTTCTTGTGTATACACCGTTAATGTTAGCTAACTGCAACTTCTGCTTTGACAGTTAGCTAGATAGCCTAGCTGCCAAGTGCACACCTCTTTGGATAAGCTCGTCATGCACTGTGAAAGCTGGTATCTGTCATCAACATGATCTCGTAAACTGTTCTGTACGACTACAATATCTGTTTCATTGCCGAAGTGTATACGGCTCAAACGATACTAGTCGGCGGCTTCTGATTTTCTGGGTGTTGAAGCTGGTTTATATATATACCTTTTATTAGACATCTTGCTAACGTTAGCTAGTTTGAAAAATGTCAGATAACCAGAGTTGGCACTCTTCGGGCTCTGAAGAAGACTTAGAGCCCGAATCTGGACAACCCAATGGCATTGCAGAGCTCAGCGGGGTCCTCAGTAAGGTAAGACATTTTATAAGTGTATTATTTGAAACTGAAGTTTAATCAGTGAGCTCTCTTCAGTATTGCAGATGGCTCTCTTACCAGTGTAATGGGACTTAAAGCTATTGTATAAGTGATGTTCGTTGCCTGTACATAAAATACAATCTGATTGTACTATTATGATGTTGCTGCTTTTAGTGCAGTAATGGCATAACATTATACGAATATATGACAAAATCCCTTTTCTTCCAGTGGACAAACTACATCCATGGCTGGCAGGACCGTTGGGTGGTTCTAAAGAACAACACACTGAGCTACTACAAGTCTCAGGATGAGAGAGAATATGGTTGTCGGGGATCCCTTTGCCTTAGCAAAGCTGTTATCACTGTGAGTACTATTGCATAACAAAACTTCTCCCTAATTTACAAACACACAATCTGATAAAGATGAGCTTTAAGATAATGATATTCATTGCATACAATAACATCATGACCTTCAAATGTAACATATACATATACAGAGATTATTAGTGTTCAAGAGCCTGCTACTTTGTGGAATGTTACTGTGCTTGACCCGCATGTGACATGAATGGAGTTCTACAGTACTTGACTGAGTTACTGTTCCCAGAAGACTTAATCTATTATATAGTTATATGATTGAATCAGACTGTTTTTTCCTGTGCTGTGCTAATGTAGGTGTTTATAATTTCCATCTAAATATAGAATTCTAGACTTTAAACTAATCATGTTGTTTATAATCCATAGTACAAGTACATACTTTAAACATGCACCCTTGAAAGCCCCTGAAACATACATACAGTACTGTGATATTTAAACTCAACAAACAAATGCACCTCTCCCTTCTGAGTATTCCCTCAGAAGCTCCACCCCTTAATTTGGACAAACATTACAAGGCTGGGGTAGTGTTGTGTGGTGCTGTCTGCACCACTTTGTTTGTGTTCACATGTACAGAGCCAGGGTTGTGTAACCCTGGATTATTGTCAGAATGGACTAGTGGACTGTGAGGAGATATTTCCTGAAGTTGTCTAAAACCACGTCATGCCCTGAATAAAAAAAACATGGAAGTAGCCCTTACTTTCAGCTACTTGTCATGGGCATACCAAAAGAACAAATGCAAACATTAAGAATGACAACCATAGTATGCAATATAAGCATAACTCAAATACTGTATGAGTTTCATAGGCTTTGGCGGTTACACAGACCCTGCAACCTTTTTACATATAAAATGTAAAAAAAACCTCAGTAGTACATGTATTAAAGGCAATGAATGGGCTGATTTCAATCTTTCAAGTTGTTTATAGCCTAATTCATGAGTGTTATGGGAAATTTCAATAAAAGGATATACTTTAGACAGAGAATCTTTAGTCTTTGTTTAATTAATAATTTCTATAGAAATGGAGCAT
>JAODUH010090750.1:0-14417 GCA_027564835.1 Typhlichthys subterraneus | reverse complement strand
TGTATCCCACCATCTGCCTGCTAATCGGAGCACGCAGACAGTCCCCTCCCTGCCTTTTCCCCCCTTCACGCAAACCTAATTCCCAGCCGAACTGCTTCCTACTCATTTAGCTTCCAGTCAGCTAATATATTGGAGTCGCAGCAACAACATAACAAGATTATTGTCACCCATGTCTACGTGAGTGCCACTCAAAGATGGTGGATACCCGATGTGTCAAATCAAAGCCGCCACTCATTCTGGCCAACTACTTATTTCTTTGAAGGTGCAGTTGGTATCTTTGGAGAATGAAACACCCACACTATTCGCTCCCACCCGACAGGAACATTTCCAGAAGTGCAGAAGAAATGAGTAGGTAAAATGTCCTTCCTCTAAAGCCTGTAAACAGGAAAGAATATTTATTTGAATTTTGGTTCATTTTGTTTTAAAAGCTATTAGCTCTTCTGGGTTTGATGCCATCCTTCCCAAAAAGCTATTCTATATGCTCACAAGATCAGCTGTCCGGTCCCACTGTATGTAAAGAGATATGCCAAAAAGCATTTACAGGTGCTGCTCCTGTAGCATGGAATGGTCTTCATTCTGACCTAAAAAACACACATTGAAATTATTGAGAGACGGCCTATTTACCTGTCAGTGTTTTTTAGGAATTGTGCATACATTGTTGCTGCATTTATTAGTTTATTATTAGTGGGAGGTAACATGTTAATGTTTTTTAGAAATGATGCATCTTTTAAATTGTCGCTGCATTTATTGGTTATTTATTAGGGCTGGATGTTATGGTTGTTGTTTTTATTACCTATGTTTGTGTTTGTGTTTTACGTTATTTGTTGCTGTTGTGTTGTTGTTGTCTGTATATCTGTATCTTTCATGGTTAAATAAAGTTTAAATAAAAATAATAATAATTTCAAAAATAGTTTCCGCTGCATAAAAATGTGCGATTGCAACAGCGGCTGGAAATGGTGATAGGCATGTTGCGATAAGCTACTCCCTTCTATAACCCCCGTGTTCTTCAGTCATCTGTCATCTCATCGGTAGCTGTAGCATTTTTTGTCATGTGCAGTGCAGCTTTGGCTGGAAGGATGCAATGAGAGGACTGCATTGTGGGTCCCGCTGGACCCAACAGAAATGTCGCAGGAGAAGGATGCAGTCATAGGCATATGCACATTGCCAGTGGGTTCCCGCCGTTCATTAATTAGTCTAAAATATGTCATAATGTCTTATTCTTCCTGGATGTGCATGCTATTTAATTTCGTTCTGTCTCAACATATCCTGCAATTAATCACCCATTGACTTTCAATTCAATTGTTTCTCGTCGTTGCTAGTCACTTGCAGTGTGTCCAGAGCTTAGTGCTACAACGGAGTGCAAAATCCAAGTAAAAGTGTAATTTATATGTAATGTATTTATGCCTGTGGGTGGGGGGCCCTGTGCACGTTCCCAGGGCCGGCTTAATCCGTCTGTGAGTTTAACGTCTTACTTGGTCATGGTCCTTTTTCACATTTCCTGGACTTCCACTTCAACAAACTGAAGCTCATCAATGCTTCCGGTCGGATTGTATACATATTGAAAATGCTGCAAACGAAGAGGAGGGCTCATAGTCTGATGATTGTTCTATCCTATGATACCTTTAAGTACCAATTCTAGCAGAAAACAGCCTTATATTAGTTTCCATTGCTTTCCAGCAGATGAGAACCTCAAGAAGAAATTGATCATTGCTATTCGGAGGGATGAAGGGCCATCATTTAAAGTTTTGCAGTATAGTACCTTTGTAGTACCTATGTGTGCAGCACTCTACCCCACCATTATACATAGGCAAGCAGGATGAAACCGGAAATTGGGATGCACTTCAGAAATTCTTCTTCTTTGCATGTGAAGAGGCCTATAGAGATACAGTATGTAGTGGCATGTCAATCAAAATACCTTGCTTGTCAAGTAGGTGGGTACTGACACAGTTGCTGTGTCCCAGTGCTGTGTCCCAGACTTTACTCATAAAGGCTGGCTCTGCGAGACTACGTTACCTCGTCCGCGGGAGAGAGAGAGACAATGTTGGGGCGTTGTTCACGGGACCCCAGGGAGCAGGTGTGTGTAATTAGAAATCATCAGCTTCCCTATTTTAAACCTGGACCGGAGAGCAGGGCAGGAGGTTGGAACAAGGAAATGAAGGCTACATGTAGTGCCCGGCTGTCTCAAGCTCACCTGCACTCTACACTTGCGTAGCAAAAAGTGTTGTCCTCATTTTTGTAACGCAACACAACGCAAGCACGCCTGCCCGTTTCATCTGAAATGGCTCAGAGCACCAACTGACACGCGTTCTCGATGTGCTAAAAATACATGCGTTGCACTTTCGCTTGCGATCACGTCCATGTAGCTTGGGGGTAGACTATGAACCAGGCCTTACACTCCCCTTGCAATGTTTATCCACCGTGGGGATTTCACTTTGTGGGTGGAGGGGAAAAGGGACAAAAGGAATGCAGAGCAACACTAGAACATATTCTCAGGCGTTAAACATCAGAGAGAGAGCGAGTCACAGCGGTCACTGCATACAGTATACCTCGCCTGAATGCTCTCTGTACGTGTGTGTGTGCGCGTGCACGTTTGTATTTGGGTGTTATGTGTATTTTGTGATGTATGACCTGTAATACCTAAGAAGCGCTGTTCACATTTACTCTTAATTATCGGTTTAACTAGGTCATATCCTAATCTAGTAACACCCACGCTTCATGTGTGAAATATAACGCAGGTTTACAACAGTACACAACCATCCACGGGCGCATGCATACAACACCCAAACACATACTCGCGCACGCACACACACACACACACACACACACACACAGAGTGGCAATAAATCCCCACGAGACGTGTCCTGCATGTTGTCCACTCAAGTAAATAAGAGAAACAGCCACTTATTGACCAGTAATGTGTGTGATTTACAGCCTAGTTGGCCAGTGGGGTGTTGATTGCCCATTGATGCTCTCTGACATATGCCTTTTCCATAATTGCCCATAAAGATTTTTTCCTATGCAGGTTCTTTCATTCATTACAGCCATGTTGAGCTTTAGTTACGGTCCATCCTTGACTCCTGGCCCTCTGTACCTCTACAGTACAGTATATACACTACAGCAGCACTGTCTTCACATATTGCTGATCGTTTTGCATTAATAATTCATCGCTTGTGGTACCAACTTATCTACAAAATAGAAATGATACTACCAGCAGAGTAGGATCGGCTGTGCAAACACGTAAGCATTTTATGGGCAAACTGAAGTCACTGGAGATTAAATAAAGACTACTACTAATAATAACTGGTTACTTTCCAGTTCTTTTCGTAAAAGGGATTATTTCAGTGTGACCTTAATGACCCGTTTGTGACTATGAACAACATAGGATGCTTATATAGGGCTTGATAGAAGGAAATTGTGTCTCTTATGAATCTTTGGATGACCAGAAAAGGATGTGCTGTGATCGATTTGCACCCCCTGCTGCGATCTCCTCTTCCCATGTAACCCATGCTCTTAACGTTTATTAATAAGCCCCTGCTTGTGTACCGGGGTGAATCCCTGTGTGATCCCCAAAATGCCAAATCTATAAAAGTGTATTGGGGGTATGACTGCACAGTATAAGCAGGCATTGAAGCAGCTCGCAGTGGTATTGCATCTGTGTGGGTGCTGGCCCTCATTTAATCTCCAGTCTGATATATGCACAGCCTTGGAGCACATATTCTGCAGCATTAGTGGCTTGCTCACTGTATGAGTTATAATTTGTTTCTCATATCCATCAATCTAGCAGACTTAGGCCTTTTGAGATGTATGTTATTAATCACAGCATTATCTTAATGGCAGCCGCTCTGCCGTAATGTTAAACATTGGTTACCATATGGGGAAGTTGCGTGGAGGAAAGCTGTTGAGGGAGAAAGGGGTGTACGGGAACACCCCTCATTGGTCGGAGGGCTTGTCTCAGAGGAACCATCGTGTGTCCTCTGGGTGTTATCTGCAATGATAAAAATGTCTTGTCCATTTCTTTCTGGATTTGTTTTGATGTGGCGGAGGAATTGTGGTGATCCCCACACACACAAATATCAGATATCTCTTCACAGATGTTCTTTCCTCAGCCCGGCCTCCTTAAATCAGCTCTCTCTCTTTCAGCCGTCAGTGCTTAGGTCCAACTTTACCCATCTTAACTGAGAGGATATGCGCCCGCGTGTCTTGGGAGAACTTTAGCATATAAAATCAGTTTCAAATCCCCGGGTGGAAAAACAAAACAAAATGTCTCTCCAAAGCCTGGCTGGTTTCGAGCCGGTCTGGTCGGCTTCCCTGGCTTGTGAGTGGCCCATGTGACCAGCGCCATGAATATCATCTCAGAGGCCTCTGGCGTACTGGCGACGGGATCATCAGACCACACTGCATGTGCTGCTGTCTCGCCTCTGAACATGCAGTGTCACAGATGTAAACACTGTGTAGTTACGCTTAACGATACGATAAACAATTGCTAAAGATGGACGAGGAGCTGTCAAGCGCCGGCCAAGTTTTGTCCCCTGGCCCGGGCCACAGAGTCCGAGGTCAAGGCTGGAGAACACCCCCTGCACCTCTCCCACGTCCCCCTTTTCCTGTTACACAAAATATATATTATACTAATACCACACAATCTGACCCATGCATGCCTCCTCTTTCTCCTGCGCGTCCTGTACCTCCTTTGTTGGCCCTCCTCGCTCCCATTTACATGTGGAATGATGAGGCAACGGTCTGCCACTCTTGCAGTCAAGACTTCTGCTGATTGTACAGAAGACACAAGGCCGCATGGAAGAGATGAAGCCGGGGAATATGACTCAGCATAATATCAGCTCTCAAACCAGGAACCCCTTAAAGAAACAATAAAACAATGACACAATGCAGTATATATGCTTATTGCAGCTGCATTTAAATGTTTATTTGGATTTGAATATTGACTGTGAAGAAAAACAGTAGAAAAATATATTTGGCCATATATACTACTGCCAGAATCATTTAATAAAACAATGCGTGGGAAGCAAAAATATATATTATGCTAATAACAGAATGCAAACGTAATGTCAGTTTACAACATTTGGGGAAAAACAACAGCACAACTGTCATCATGGTTCATGCATCCATCCAATATTTGTAAAGTTCCTCATGCATAATTAGGCACCAGTGCTTCCCAGAAATGCTTGAAACAAAATGTGAATGGAAGAGAAATGTTAAATTGAGCACAATGTGTTATTATTGTATTCTGTATTTATTGGCAATATATACTTTTGGACTAGTGGAATTTACCAGATTGCACACGCTGGGGTATCGTAACACGCCAATGTGGAATAATGCATCAAACCACATGTTGTAATCCCGCTACAGGTTAGAATCTTTATCATAATGAGCTGAGATAGGGTTGTACACGTTACACAGTGAAGGATGACTGTATTGCTGTGTAGACAGAATAATTTTTTCTACTTATTATGTCATAAACATCAAACACTGCAGCAATTAGGGATGCGATACCAGATCGTATTTACATTATTACAGTAATTTCGGAAACTGCAATTGTCTTTTCCTAACCAATTAAATCCATTTTAATATCAGCAGATTATGTCACTACTATAAAATTTGCCCGCTGGGCTTTTGACGCGGTAGCATGAGGCAACTTTACTGCCACAGATCATTGCAGTCAGGCTCTGACAGTAATATGTGTGTGTGTAAGGGGAGAAAGAGCAAACACATCCACAAATTGGAAATGCCTTCCTATATGTTATGAGCTATAGCCTCATAACATACATGATCAACTCTTTGATAAAAGAGGGAGAGCTGCAGATATATTTCCGATCAGAAATGTTATACCAAGATGTATTTTTTACTCTACTGTGTGCGTGTGTGTGTGTGCGTGTGTGTGTGTGTGTTACTGTACAATTCTCTTTGTCTTTCTGTTATCTTTTCTATATATTTTTTTTCCTCCACTCTCTTTCTATGCTTTAACACCCTCATTTGTCATCTACAAGATGATTAAAGGCTCGTTGCTGTCAAAGGGCCAGCAAAGCAGTTCATTAAGCAGGCTGCTAAGTATTCCTTACAAACACAAGAACCAGTATCTTCTGGCAGGTGAGAGAGCACTCTTTGAAGGCCTTGTGTGCACCATGGACTCCTTTGTCATAGGCTTTGTCTGAATGTACTCCCCAATCCAACACACACCTCCTGAATGCAGAAAATGGTGAATGAAGTTAATGTGCAAATGTTCTCAAAAAGCGATATACTTTACTAAGAGAATGGCACACAGTATTTCATCACTTCAAATAAGCAATGACAACAAACATCACGAAGTACTGTGACTAACATGAACATGATCAAACAGCACATTCACAAATAGACTTCACCTTTACACACACACACACACACGCACGCACACACACCCACACACACACGCACACACACATTTCATCAAACAATACTGTTGCGAAAGCCCCCCGAAAATGAGGGAGGATTAAAATGATGCTCACATAATTTGACAAAAAACATTGATGATACGCCTAACAAAGTAAATCATATTGTGTGCACATTTCAAGATAAACATAGTCACTGTGACACTGTGACAGCACATTGAAATTGCAGGCAGCACATTTAAAATATAGTAGACACATTATAACACCTTTTGAGTGTTTTGTTTCTTGCCTTTAAAAATGACCTGAAATTTACTTGGTCAATGCCGTAGGGCAAGTTCTCTGGCTGTAACTTGTTTTAGCAGTTTGACGGTAAATGGCTTTATTTTTTAAAAGTGTATCAGCTCCACCAACTGAACAGCCTCACATCATGATTCAACATTAATGATGTTAGGCTCTCATGATGTCATTAACATCATCAATTCTGGCTAATTGGGCTCCAGAGCTTCATTCCCAGGGACGTCTGTAGGCCTACATTAAGACGCCTTCTATGTTTATGAAGACAAAATACATTTGGTTGTCGATTAACTGGCATCTGCCTTGCTTTCCTAGAAAAATACAATGAATCAGTATAATCCAGATTCCATCTCACATGCTAACTCTAACGTTATTGTGTTTGTGATTGGTGTAGCCTCCCAATGGGTATTTTAGGAGATGAACTGTTCCTAGAGATATCCTGTATTTTCCCTTGCTGAGAACCATTTATCTGCTGTGAGACAGGCAACTCTGGTGCACCTCCACCACAAGAGGTAACCCTATACCATCGAGTCATTTCCTATGACGCCCCAGCTCCTGCATTGGATAGGAGGGGGAGCCGCGGTGAAATATTAGACAAAACAGGAGGCCTCACTCCTAACAAGACATCATCTGATTTACTCTAATGACAAACTGGCTCCAGTCCCCCCCCTCCCCACATACGCAGGTTCCTGGGATGGACGTGAGCATCGGCCTTCTACACCTGCAACCCTTATCTTGTTATAGACAATTGTAAAAAGAAAAAAAAAAGCAATTACCTGCAGATGCCATGCACATTGTGTCTGACAAACAAGGTAATGCAGGTAAGGAACGCTCCCTCTTTCTGCGCTCATAAAAAGACTCCTTCCTAATGGCTCTGCACCCATTTTGAAACATTTATAACCACATCTTTGCCTGCTGTGACTGAAAATAGCCTTGACCATCTTGTTGACCCTTCAGCGAATCTGGCAGCTGGCTCATGGTCTGACTCCCATTCGCTCTCTCTTTCCCTTTCCTCACATTTGAGTATATGATTATTTTCCTAAGCAAGGGGGATGTTTTGCTTTCGTCCTGCCTGTTTGGCTCTTGCATTAAGTCTGTTTAGATAGGGATTACAGGGGCACAGGGTTGCCTCTGCTCTTCTGTCACTTTCTGGAACATTCTCCAATTGTGTTTACAGTCTGGGATATAATAGTGGCCCGGAGGACTTAAAGGTATAGGCCGCTGTTGCAAGATAATTGTAAGCTAGTAGGCCTACACGTTTTGTCAAATTCACCAAATATCTCCTTGCATTTTTCTATCTTAGTGTTCTCTGTGCGTGCTGAAAACATAACCCAATACATAACCTACACAGCCCTGACTCCGTAAATAGGAACATAATCAAAGCGGCGAACACCGCTCACAACAACAACGCCGCATTACTTCGCAACGCCTTTCAATGTGTAAGGCGGTGCTGCGAAGGGATGTTGTTTTGATTTGAGTTAGCAATCGTAGCAATTTAGCAAGCTTCTCAAGAAATAATTTACCCTGCCTTAAAGGCACACACTTGAAATCAAAAGTGCATGATAGAAACTTGGTTTAATTAAGTGTATCTGCACCTTGTGAAACAGAGGAGGATTATGTGAGATTTTCGATGTTACTAACTATGATATTTATAAAAGCCTTTTTATGAGATATAGCTTTTGTACATGCAAGAACGAGGAATCAACCAACACCCAGACAGGGGGGGGTCAGACAGCCGTTGACATTGCAATTACGGACATATCATCAGTTGGAACAGTGCACTCTGCACCGACAAAAGTGGTTCTAGAGCCAGGCCGGTTCTACCATCGTCCTGTGCATCTGTGCTGCTGAAGCACGGCAATCTAAAGTAGCAAAACACTACCAATCATTTTGTTGTTGTTGGCCATGTGAACGTTGTTGTGTGGACGGCCCTGCTCCTCCCTGATTTGTGGCCATGCTGTTTGGCCCACTGCTGTCTGCCACTGAACTCATGTCAGACGTTCTGATATGCCGCTCCCATAGAGGGTGACGAAAGATGTTGGGACCAGAAAGGGTACCAGGGGGCGTGGACACGCCCACGCGTGACACTCGTAGCCCTCGGTGCAAGACAACACACTTCTAGCGCAGATATGGGAATCAGAGAGACAGACAGGCAGTAAAGCTAAGAGCACTGTTGTTTTGGAAGTCCACTGCCGTGAACACATTGTACCTTTTGATTTATTATTGCACTTTAATGCAATATCTATTATTTTAAAAGTTCGGGTTTTTTTTTTTTAAAGTTACAGTTTTGTACAGTACAGTTACTCAAGTGTACTGTATGTCTGAGACAGGTGAAGGAGCGGTCTGTATCATGTCATGGGTTTCACTGTCTTTTCTGTTGATGTAGAATACTGGATTGTTGGGTGGAGGTGGAGATTACACACAGATTACAACAGCTGGAAGCAGGGGCAGCTAATTGAAAGCATAGTGCCAGACTTGCTGCAGTGGAGCAGTTGATTTGAAATATAATTGATTTGGGAAGCAACTTTCAACAAGGGACTTCCACGTCCTGTTAATGTAAAACAATACTGTCAGGAAACAATTTGTGCCGGTGATCGTTCGGTTTTTCTGTTTAGAATAAAATTCCTTTGGGTGTTTTAGATGCATCTGACAAAGGCTGAGCCCCTCGAGAAATAAACTTTCTGTAGATGTTTCCATTTCAACATGTCCATACATAATTTTGTTCTTTCTAATCAGATATCATTTGATATATACGATTAACATGCAGAACGGGGTTTATTCTGTCTGGTGCATTTGAGTCAGAAAAAAATATTTGATTTTTCTGGAAAGATTGTGGATCCCCTTTTAGATAAAAGTTTTATCACTAAAGTCAGCGTCACGTCTTTCAGATTACGTAATCCCTGACATGAATTATGTGACGGTGCCTTTTGAAAATATCACTCTCTGAGAAAAGAAGACAGAAACACCTTATTTTTACTCCCCTTGATCATATTCTAGCAATCCAGCCAGTGTAGGCATCCAAAAGGAAAAGGGAGACTGAGCCTTTTTTGTTGTTTTCAATGGCAAGAGACCCCTGGAACCGGGTTGCTGTATTTGGCGAGAAGCCAGCAATCTAATGGCTTTGAAGACATTCTTAACAGGATATAAATAGTGTGTTTACCCCAGAACCCCATGGTGAAAACAAAGGCAAGACATGGGCCAGATAAACTTCCCTTTAACTTCCATGTATCCCTTACCATGTCTTGCTCGTACTATGTTAATGTGCACGTAAAGCACACCCAACCACAACATGGTCCCATCAAATAAAGTTATATCACGGTTCTCACCACAACAATTTTATATCATGTCTATATAGTATGACTGCATATTACGTGATTTTAAGTGATGAAAGGTTAAACGCGCTTTATGCCAGTGCATGCCATCATGTCTGAGTCTCTGTTATCTCTATGTTTTATAGTATTATATAAAATTTTCTAAGAAAGAGTTGAAGACATTTGAACTCATATGGAACGGTCTTTTGCATCTGTAATTTTTTATCTGATAGTTAATGGTTATTAAATGTTGACGTAATCTGCATAAATGGAGGAGCATTCATGTTTGATTTCTTTTGCCTGTGTCACATAATTAAGTGCCCTCCCTCTTTCAATATCAACCAGTTTTGTCTGTAAGCTGGGAGGATAGCCGTGTGAATTTGGATGGGAAGTTTGTTGATAACAAACAGCTGAAGGTAACCTGCTTGCTGTATACTTGCCCTAAGTAGCCGATTCATCTTAATTCTGAATGTTTGGCACCACACAGTACACATACTGTATTTAATAACCATGGGAAATTATAGGATAACGAGCACTTTTTAAATTATATGTGTCATCGCATTTCTACTGTCTAAAAGACACACATGCACACACGTAAACAGTACACACAGACACATTGCTTGCCAGTCTGCTGATTCACCTGCTTGTGGAGAGGAGATTAATGTTCTATCTGTTTGAACCCACAACACCTGCTGGGAAACTAGCAGCAGCAGTGTATTCCAGCTCCTTGACTTCACTTTGCCCTGAACTAGCTTTTTTTCCTGGCTTCAGCATGAAAGATTTATACGTAAGTGATGGTGGAGTGGGGTTTCTCAAAGGTGCAGGATTACTGAGATTATTATGTAGTGAAGCTATGGCTTTGCATATCTGAAGTGAAATAAGATTGCTATTTTTTTAAAGCAGCTCTCTGAAACACTATATTTAACAACAAACATTATCACTTATTTCAGTATAAAACTTTCTCTATACATTTTATTCAACATTCAACATTTGCACACAACACCAGATTGACTTTGAAGGTTTAATTACAATACATTTAAACATATTCTTTTTGTCCAGGAAGGTGAAAAATAATTAATATAATTTAAATGTTCCTCTGCTATGAACTAGAGAGACAGTCCCTCTAGCTTCATGTGCCTTAGGTACGTTTGGAAATGTTGTAACACACTATCTTTTTGAAAGCTTTTCGAAAATCTCTGTTGAAAATGGTATAAATGATGGGGTTTACGGAGCTGTTGCAGTAGCCTATCCAGAAGAAGAGGTTGAAGAGCGCTCGGGGGATGTAGCAACTCTCCCTGCAGACGGCGTGCAGGCTGTAGGTGAAAAAGAAGGGGAACCAGCAAAGCACAAACACCCCCATCACCACCGCCAGCACGAAGGTGAAACGCTTCTCCCGCATCTGGGCCACTTTCGTCTTATTGGCGGCCGACAGCTGCTGTCGATTTACAGCGGTCTGCTGTTCCACGAAGAGCTGCGAGGGGCGCGCAGAGGCCCAAGAGAGGCGGCAACTTTGACGCGGGCAGCAGTCCGCTCCCTCAACTTTTCTCCTCTTCGTGAAGCGGTGGTTCCGGGGTTGATTGTCCGACGGGCAGTAGCTCTCCTCCAGATCGATGTCGTCCAGCTCCTCCTGTCTCTGCTGGCGGCTGCCAGAGCTGTGGCTGCTCGGGCTCTCCATCTCGATACGGTCCTTCCGGACGAAGCACGTCTCCGACTGGGACGGCTGCCGCTCCAAGCCGTTCTTGGCAACAAACACGGTGGAGGAGCGCTGCTTGGCCACTTTGTAGATTTTACAGTAGACCAGGATCATGATGAGGCCCGGGGCGAAGAAGGACACCAGGCACGAGGAGAGGATGTACCAGGTTTCATCGTTGAGCAGGCACTCTCGTTCGTCGTGCTTGGTCATAAGGAGAGGTGGAAAAGAGATTATGGCCGAGATGATCCAGACTACCGCAATCATGGACTTGATGCGCTTGGGCGTCCGCTTGAGGTTGTAGCTTACCGCCTTGGTGACAGACCAGTAACGGTCTAGGCTGATGGCGCACAGGTGCACGATGGACGAAGTGCAGAACAGCACATCTAGCGCCAGGTAGAACGCGCACCAAGTGCTGCCAAAGTACCAGTAGCCCATGACCTCGTTGGCGAGGGAAAACGGGATCACCAGCGTGGCCACCAGGATATCGGCCGACGCCAGTGAGACCAGGAAAAGGTTCTGGGGCGCGCGGAGAGCCCGGCTGGTAAGCACCGCAACAATGACCAACACGTTACCCACGATAGTCACCGATATGATAATGGTCACTACAAGGATTATAAGCGCGGCGCCCAACTCCGTGTGCGGCAGGTCGATCGGTGCGCTTGTGCAGTTCTCATTCTTGGACGCGTTTTCCGTTGCGGCGTTCGACTGCGTTAAATCCATCCTGGCTTCGTTTTTTCCCCACGCCTCATGTCTGTAGTTCTCGGACGCACATTATATCCAAAACATATTCACGACATAGTGCACGACATCGCCCTCCGATAGAGGCGCCCACTAAATAGCGGTGGAAATGTGCAGTGCGGTGCGTTAACGCGCGCAATCAGTCACAGTACAGAGAACTCTCAAGCGTCATTGTCAACTCATTCTTTCGACAGGAGTCCTCCAGATTAGTCCCCAAATACAGGCGACGCGCTGTTCGAGTTCCAAACATATCCACGAATTTGTGTTACATACCAGAGTTCACAGTCTGAGTGCCGCCAGAGGTCACCGCATCGGACATACAAATTACTGTATGTTAGTCGTGTGTCGCTGGCACGCGATTCCATAGGTGTTTGTGGTATTGTTCCAAAGCGCATGCGATGGAGACGCACCTAAGAGACGCACTGCTGATGGAATGCGTGCACATGCAGGCGAAGAGGGTGACATCACTCTGAGGACCATCCCATTTCTAAACTTAAAGAGAGATAAAGAAAGAGAGAGCGAGAAGAGAGGTGCGCGTCACAAGCATGTGTTGCAGCATGCATAATCAAGTTAAGGGAAAGAGAGGGACACATAGCTTCAATGTTTTAACTTATGTATCCTATGAGATTCGTTTTTAGATGATCATTACACATGGATGGTTTAAAATGAAATCATTAGAAATGCAGATGGTTATAGTGACTTTAAATGACTTTCTGCCACTAGATGTCATGTCACACTGCATCTCAGACAAAAACAAATGGGGCGCATACACACACGCACACACACGCACTAACATGGATTGGCTGCATCATGCACAGATGCACTAACATGCATCACTGCCAGCTGGGAAAACAAAGAAGACAGGAGCTCGGTTTACAGTTTACAACACATACAGAGCATGTGTGATATCATTCTCTGCTCAGGATGCAATGGACCTTTTGACCAGTATGATTGACAGGCAATCTTACTAATAAAAGGGCCGAAATGTTGCTATGCGCCACACTGTGTCGAATAACAAGAATCACTTCACCTGGAAAAAGAGATATCTTTTTTTTATTGTATATATGGAGGGCAAAATAATACTCATGTTGCCAAAATGCATATGTATAGATGAACCCTAACCCTTACCTCTATAGAACACCTTTAGGCCAACTTCTAACAGGTATTATATAATAAGATGCATTGGAACTACACAACATATAAATTGTGGGTTTGCTGTAACAGCACAAAAAACATTTAAAGGTTCACTAAATAACTATTTGCATAACAAACACAGTAAGAAAATAGCTGGTGATCTGTCTCGTATCATCATAAAGCCACAGAATCACACATTTTTTTATCACATTTTATTTTTTAAAGAAAATGTTCAGTATGGATAATAAAGTTACCATATGTTGTTCTTAGATAAATAATATTTGCACCTACGTAACCCCTGAGTTTAAGGAGTGTAGTTAAAATGATCACAAATGGACTGTGTGCATATGAGTTATTTTATGTGCTATTTCGGTAGGAGCTTTCTGGGAATACATATTAGGGCCAGAATGCACAAACTGAATTCCGCTCATCTGAAAGAACCAAAGTTTCCCATGGTGTTCATAACAGCCACCTCTAAGTGCTGCAGCAATTCATTTTGGGAACATCTAAAGGACCCTCCATGGAATCTTTTATATTTAGAGCATGACTAATAAATAACATTATGGGGTGGTTTAGCAGTCAACAGCAAAATAAATACAAACAGTGTCCATAAAACTGCTACGATCTTATCTCCAGTCGAGCTCCATATTTAACCTGAACATACAGCTCAGTTTCAGGCATGCAGTAATTATCAGCCATTCATAGCTTAAATTATTAAATTGTTTGCCCTTTTGATTTACAGTGGGCTCCTTTGTCTCAGTTTTTATTCCACTGGACAATTGCAGCAGTTGAAACCGATGGAGTGCCTACTCCAGGTGGGGAATGAGTCCTTACCCCAAGTGAAGGAGTTTAAGTACCTCGGGGTCT
>JAODUH010090677.1:1273-14422 GCA_027564835.1 Typhlichthys subterraneus | reverse complement strand
AGAATGTTACTGACACTTGCTAAAAGGTGAACATTAATTTGTATGTTTTTAATTTCTAAAATATTATAGTTTCATAGACTTGGCAAATGCATTTTGCAGAAGTTTTTAAGTACTCCGATGTGAGTGTTCTTAGCAGATATTCTGAGGCTTTTATTGTTCATATCGATATCGGAATTATACCGTATCGACCAAAATTATTAAGTATATCGTAATATACATTTTGGCCATATCGTCCAGCCCTACACCAGGCAGTCAGTGTGTCTGTGTGTGTGTTGCGTGCCGCTGCATGTAGCTTCTTAGAGTAGAGTCTTGATGTTTTGTTTTCCTCATTGCAAGTTTAGCTACCAACTTGGTCATTGAGTTATGTAGTTATTCGTCGTGCATGTCGATAAAACTGCCTCGCTTGTCAAGTAGGCGGGTACTAACACAGTTAGCCAGCGCTGTGTCCCAGACTTAAGTATGTAAAGACTGGCTCTGCGAGAATACATTTAAAGGCAGGGTCATTCTTGCAATCTTGGAGAAAAATCAAAACAGTATTCCTCCTCACATATAGAAATGCATTGTGAAGCCAAGCGTAGCGCTACAATTTTGTTGATATGAGCGATGTTCCTCACTTTGTTTATGTTGCTATTTACGATGCCAGGGCTGTGTAGAAGTAGCAGATTATATTTTCAACATGCACAGAGAATGGGAATCTAGTGAAATGCATGGAGATATTTGTTGAATTTGACCTATATAGCGTTGGATTCATCGGCTGACGTAAGGTTAGGGTTAGTTCATGTCCAGATCTTTGATGTCGGATCAGTACATCTCTTTCTTGGTGTCCTCCATAGCGGATACCTGCCCCTCTGTTTGTACTGGAGATCTGGAAAGCCTGCTTCACTGGCCTCATTGAGTCACCAGAGGGCACCGAGGAGCTCAAATGGACCGCCTTCACGTTTCTTAAGGTCAGAGGCCCGTAATCTCATGATTGATAGGCTGGTTTTGTTCTGTTATCCTGCCGCACAAAGATGCAATCTAAATATTCTTCTTTTAATATCCATCCACCCTAGATCCCACAGGTTCTCCTCAGACTAAAGAAGTACCCTCAAGCAGACCAAGGACAGGTGCATAATGCCTCATGATTAATGTTTTTATTCAAAAGTCTATTTGGTCAGGGACAATTCACAATAAATGTATTGCAACAGTTAAAAGGTAAATGGATGCATTTATATAGTGCTTTTCTAACCTTCCGGCCACTCAAAGCTCTGTACAGTATTGCCTCACATTCACCCAGTCACACACACATTCATACACCGATGGTGATTGCTGTGGTGCGAGGTGCAACCAATCACCAGGAGCAGTTAGCGTTAGGTGCTTTGCTCAAGGACGCCTCGACACTTGGTGAGGAGTTAGGCGGGATCGAACCAGCGACTTCTGGATCACCTGTTGCCCTAAAAGTTGCAGCATGATGCTTCATGATGTCATCACAGAGGTTCTAATGAAAACTGACCTTTGACCCTTGTATCCTTCAGGATTTCATGGAGGATGTCAACGTTGCCTTTGAATATCTTCTGAAGCTCACGCCTCTGCTCGACAAGGCCGACCAGAGATGCAAGTATGTCTGGAGACAGATTAGGTAGATGGTGGTCTGTTGGAGGCAGGTGATGGTTTGTTGGAGGCAGGTGATGGTTTGTTGGAGGCAGGTGTTGGTCTGTTGGAGGGAGGTGATGGTTTGTTGGAGGCAGGTAATGGTTTGTTGGAGGCAGGTGTTGGTCTGTTGGAAGCAGGTGATGGTTTGTTGGAGGCAGGTGATGGTTTGTTGGAGGCAGGTGATGGTTTGTTGGAGGCATGTGATGGTGGCAGGTGTTGGTGGTATATTTTAGACGGCTATTTCACAGGGCAGCCAATGTGTATGCTTAATTCTGTAGTTTAAGGAGTTCTGTGTTGGTAACTTCCAGTCTTTGAGCCAGGCCCTCTCAGGGTCTAATATAGACAGATGTTGGTGAAGCTTGTTAGGTACAGTACGGTGCATCTGTTTCTAATATAGACAGATGTTGGTGAAGCTTGTTAGGTACAGTACGGTGCATCTGTTACAATATCATCTGTTTTGTCTCCATGCCGACTGCTGCAGCTGTGACTGTCTGAGCATGTTGCTGCAGGAGTGCAACAAGCTGGGCCTGCTGTCAGAGACACACACGGCCAGCCTGACCTGCCGGCGGTATGCATACTGTATTGTATCCTATATATACTGTATATACTGCTGTATTCTATATATACTGTATTCTACATATACTGTATTCTATATACTACTGTATTCTATATATACTGTATTCTACATATACTGTATTCTATATACTACTGTATTCTATATATACTGTATATACTACTATTGTATTCTATATATATATACTGTTTACGGTATTCTATATATACTACTACTGTATACTACACACTACTACTGTATGCTGTATACTACAGTATGCTACTAGGGATGTTCCTAGTGACTAATTTCGCTGTCGGTTAAATGCTATTTTAAACTTGGACTAGTCTAAAATACCCAAACACGCTCAGTACATGTTGCAGGTCTGTCCCTTACCTGCACTTGTCGATCTGCTGTTTGTCTCAGTGGGTGAAGATCACATTTGAGCTTCCCTTTCTCCTCATTTAAAAAAGAATAACCCCACCACTTCATCTTTGGAAGGTGAGCAGGTACAGCAGCCTACGGCTCAACAGTGGCAGAGTGCCGACACAGCTCCCGAGCTCCGTTAGGACCAAGAAGGCATGGAGAATCAAGACCAACTCCACTGGCAGCATCAACAGATTGTTTTTTGTGTTTCATGTGCAGGCTCACTACAAAAAGTATATGTTTAACCCACTAGTATTTATGGTGCCGACTAGCGATGGTCCCAGCGTTTCACCAACTACATCCCTACTGTATACTGCTGTGTGTGTGTATGTATGTATATATATATATATACACACACACACATACATACATATGTACATATGTATTCCCCCCCCCATAGGGAGTACTCTCCCAGGTTGAAGACTGCAGAGAACGCCAACATCCAGCCCAATCCAGGGCTCATCCTGCGGGCAGAGCCGACCGTCACCAACATCCTCAAGGTACCATGCAAGGTCAAAGGTCACCACATGCCACTGTATCTTCTGTGACTTCTCTGTCTCCATGGTGAGAGACTGTAGATGCAGGCCTTGTGTATCCATGGTGACAGACTGTAGATGCAGACCTCTCTGTCTCCATGGTGACAGACTGTAGATGCAGACCACTCCAAGTCCCCAGAGGGCCTGCTGGGGGTCCTGGGCCACATGCTGTCTGGGAAGAGTCTGGACCTGCTGCTGGCTGCAGCCGCTGCCACCGGCAAGCTCAAGTCCTTCGCCCACAAGTTCATCAAGTGAGTGAGTGTGTGTGTGTGGTGCTGGACAATATGGCCACAATTTATATCACAATATTTGTTTAATTTAGGTGGATACAATATTATTCAGATATTGATATGAACAATATAAAAGGCTTATAAAAGCTTTATGCCCACAACAGATATCTTTCCTTACAAACTCCTAAAATATGTATTTGCCAAGTCTTTAAAAAAACCTTCTCTTATAAAACTAATACTATTTTAGAATTTAAAAAATGTACAAATAAATCATTGTTCACAGTTTACTTGTATTTAGAGCCTTCATACAAACAAGAAATGTCAAATAAGCATAAAACAACTGTCATTTGCTTTCTGCTTAGTATTTGTGCCACCTTCACTTTTATGAAGGCTATATTTATGACCGCCAGTAGGGGTCAGTAGCGGTTCTGGTATATCAGTGACTGGCACCGTTATCCCATGAATTAGGAAGTCATCCCAATCGATAGATGCAGCCCTGTTGCACAAAGACCTGACTGTAATAGCGGAGGAAAACAAAATTAATACACAATTTAAACCTTTCTGAAGCACCGATTTCCTGGCCGATTATGATTACTCTTTTTTTTCCCAAAGCTGACTAGACGGTTTTCCTGCTTTTTATGGTCCCCTAGCCGCCAGTGTCTTTTCATGGTCCCATAGCCGCCAGTGTCTTTTAATGGTCCGCCAGTGTCTTTTAATGGTCCCCTAGCCGCCAGTGTCTTTTTATGGTCCCCTAGACGCCAGTGTCTTTTCATGGTCCCATAGCCGCCAGTGTCTTTTTATGGTCCCCTAGACGCCAGTGTCTTTTCATGGTCCCATAGCCGCCAGTGTCTTTTAATGGTCCCCTAGCCGCCAGTGTCTTTTTATGGTCCCCTAGCCGCCAGTGTCTTTTAATGGTCCCCTAGCCGCCAGTGTCTTTTTACGGTCCCCTAGCCCCCAGTGTCTTTTCATGGTCTCCTAGCCGCCAGTGTTCGCCATTCATCATAATTATTTGTTGACTGTCCCTTATACTTTTACAAGACAGCATCTGTTTAACAGTACGGATTCCTAATGCTCAAAATGTGAGCGTTTTGTGTAATATTGAGCCATTTTCACTGAGAAGCGTCTTGACACACCTCGGACACTAACTGGCATTTCCACATTGTGCAGACGTGTGTAGGTATGTTTCCATGACAGCTAGCTACTTACTACAATACACAGACATGTGTAGGTAAGTTACCATAGCAACGTTGTCATGATATATATATACTTTTATTAAACGTCAAAATATAATATTTTTTATAAAATTGTAGAAGATCTTCCCATGTTGTCTTAGAGCAGGTACATCTGCTAGGAAGGTACCACAATATCCTCCCTTTTAAAAGCTTAATGAGATGTGACAAAGCAATTTTATAAAATACACATACACAAAGGAGTATTGTCTAATTAAATCCTGTTTAATAAGTGATATCTGGCTGCAAATATAGAATTACTTTCCAGCCAACAACTTGGGCTGCATGGTAACATAACCTGACTACATATTCCTCCCGGCACACCGCAAGAACCAATCCCACATTTAGTGAATAATAAGATCTTTATTTAATTCACCAGATGCACACATCAGCGTAAACCCTAACTGCTGTCCTGTCCAGTGTTTGGCTCTCTTATGGACCCTCTCCTGCACGACACCGGCCCCTCTTAGGGAGATGCCTTCAGCCGCATTACGTGACAGTGTCTCAGGGTTAAGACAACACTAAGTAACGTCTCAGGGTTAAGACAACACTAAGCAGTGTCTCAGGATTAAGACAACATTAAGTAACGTCTCAGGGTTAAGACAACACTAAATTATGTGTCTCAAGGTTAAGACGCCACTAAGTGACGTCTCAGGGTTAAGACAACACTAATTGTTAAGACAACACTAAGTTATGTGTCTCAGGGTTAAGACAACACTAAGTAACGTCTCAGGGTTAAGACAACACTAAGCAGTGTCTCAGGTTTAAGACAACATTAAGTAACGTCTCAGGGTTAAGACAACACTAAGTTATGTGTCTCAGGGTTAAGACAACGCTAAGTGATTCACTGCTGCTCTCTCCTTCCCCAGGCTGAATGAGTTTCCCAAGCACATCAGTGGAGAAGGATGTAAGTCGTGAGGGTGACCTCTAACCCCGCTGGGCTGGGTGAGGCTGGGTTCCTGTATGACTGAGCTCTCTCTCCCCCCCTCCCCTCCAGCCAAGTCTGCGTCTGTGCGCGCCCTGCTGTTTGACATCTCCTTCCTCATGCTGTGTCACGTGGTGCAGACCTACGGATCTGAGGTCAGTATGGAGACACCAGGGTAGGATGGGCTGTGTGTCTGCCGGTCCAGGGCCTGTCGGAGAGGTCAGTCCTGGGCCTGTCGGAGAGGTCAGTCCTGGGCCTGTTGGAGCTATATACTATATTACTATATGCTACATATTATATTAGTATATACTATATGCTAAATGCTATATACTATACTATATACTATATAAGTATATGCTATATACTCTATACTATATACTATATTAGTATATGCTATATACTATATACTAAATACTATATTAGTATATGCTATATACTATATACTATATGCTATATACTATATTAGTATATGCTATATACTATATACTATATTAGTATATACTATATACTATATTAGTATATACTATATACTATATGCTATATACTATATTAGTATATGCTATATACTATATACTATATTAGTATATGCTATATACTATATACTATATGCTATATACTATATTAGTATATACTATATGCTATATACTATATACTAAATGCTCTTCGCTATATAGAGTTAAATTCAACTGGCTCCGCTGGTCCACAGGCCGGTCCAAGTATTGTGTGAAGGCTCCTGCCCTTTTCTAAACCATTCCAGTGGACGGGGTCAGGGTCACCCAGAGTGGGCGTGGGCTGGGTGCAGGTGATCCTAGGGTCAGGGTTAAGGTAGCCAGAGTGGGCGTGGTCTGTGTGCAGGTGATCCTAGGGTCAGGGTCACCAGAGTGGGCGTGGTCTGTGTGCAGGTGATCCTAGCGGACCCCAGCCCCACGGGGGAGACCCCCTTCTTCGAGACATGGCTGCAGACCTGCATGCCCGAGGAGGGGAAGACTCTGAACCCAGACCACCCCTGCTTCCGGCCCGAGTCTGGCAAGGTGGAGAGCCTGGTGTCTCTGCTCAGCACCTCCTCGGAGATGAAGCTGGTGGTGTGAGTATCTCCCCCCCGTGAAGAAGATGCTGTCTCCCTGGCTGTGTTCCAGCCTGCGTTTAGCTGCCATGCTTATGTGTGTGTGTGTGTGTGTGTATGCACCAGCCAGATGAAATGGCATGAGATCTGCTTGAGCACACCAGCGGCCATCTTGGAGGTCCTGAATGCCTGGGAGAACGGTGTTCTGTCTGTGGAGGCTGTGCAGGTGAGGTCATAGGTCATCTGGAAGACCACCGCCTGGTCTTTCATTTGATTGGCTGTTGTACACGTTTAACCACACCCCTAATATCACACACACTAAACATCTTGGCTCTACTGTAGCATTATACCCACTCAGGTGTATTAGTCTAGATCTTCATGTCCTGTGTGTTCAGAGATGTACTGTGAGTGTGGCTGAATAAGATGGGGGGAGGGGTTTATTGCACCTGGGTGGGGCGCATCCTATGCTGATGGTCGGAGTGGCTTATGTTTTGCATTGGAGGTACATCTGGGGGTCTTCCCCCAGGGTTAGTCATACCAAAGCTGTATAACTGAATAGAATGCAGTAGCCTATGGCTCTCAGGCATGCTGTATTGCTTTCTCCTGTAGATGAACGTCTCATGTAATATGATCCCAGCTGAGTCAACACACATGTTTGATATGCTGTCCTGCTCACGTGTCTTGTTAGGGGCAGAAACCTCTTGAAATGCATTATTACATGTTAACATATCTATAAGCATCTTTAAATGCATTATTACATGGTAACATATCTATAAGCATCTTTAAATGCATTATTACATGTTAACATATCTATAAACATATTTAAATGCATCACTACATGTTAACATATCAATAAGCATCTTTAAATGCATTATTACATGTTAACATATCTATAAGCATCTTTAAATACATCACTACATGTTAAAATATCTATAAGCATCTTTAAATGCATCACTACATGTTAACATATCTATAAGCATCTCTAAATGAATTATTACATGATAACATCTATAAGCATCTCTAAATGCATTATTACATGTTAACATATCTATAAGCATCTTTAAATGCATCACTACATGTTAACAAATCTATAAGCATCTCTAAATGCATTATTACATGATAACATATCTATAAGCATCTCTAAATGCATTATTTTATGTTAACATATCTATAATCATCTCTAAATGCATTATTACATGATAACATATCTATAATCATCTTTAAATTCATCAATACATTAACATATCTACAATCTTTAAATGTATTAATACATGTTAATATATCTATAAACCTCTTTAAATGTGGCAGTGCAGGCAATATTTGCGTCGATACATTAATACATGTTAATATATCTTTAAACCTCTTTAAATGTGTCAGTGCAGGCACTATTCACGTCAATGATAAATTAATACATATTAATTAATGTATAAACCCATGCACTTCTAATGGCTCATAACCTTTGTTTCAGTAAGATTTCTGTTCATGTTAAAAAACATTCAAAACATTGAGCTTTGAGCTCCTCCAGGCATGCGCATCTTAAATGGTTGGCAATTAGGCTTTTTTACTGATGTTTAAGTATTGTTACCGGGGTATTGTGATTCACCATGCTAACGTTAGCCTTTACATAGCTAACATTGAACTACACCATTAGAAGGGTGATTTAGTACCAATAGAGTAGCTTAGTACTAGTCTACAAGCGTTAGCCTGGCAGGGCCACACTTATGGGCACCAGTACAGCACCTTGTGAACTTGGCGGTCAGGAAAGGGCGGGGCTTCAGACAGCAAGTGGACATGGTGCGTGCACCACAGATGCCCACCGGTGGTGACGACATGTGTCTGCTCTCCGTCTGACTCGGGCTGGGACGAGTGCCAGGAAAACACTGCTTCCGATGACGAGCTGCCAGTCACTTCCACTTCCCTAAAGCTGTAAATCGCTGGTTTCCCACTCCTACCCCCGGAGGTGGTGTCACACTGGCTGGTTCCCATTGAGTGTTGTTCTGCAATTAAGGGTGGTTGTTTCTCCTCTTGCAAGGGTCAAGGGTGGCTTTTTATTGCATCCACCACTATATAGTCATGGTAGGAATTCACAGCGATCCTGTAGATCAAAAGCTTAACATTTAATTGAACTTGTGTCCTCTCTTTGTGCCACGGCAGCCCTATGATGTCAGAGGGAGAAACTCTGTGTGGAGGTGGTCTCTCTGTGTGTGTGTGTGTGTGTGTGTGTGTGTGTTTGGAGTAGGGCTGTCGCGATAATCGCAATATCGCAATACCACGGTGTTGCTAACCCAACCGCAGGCCGTGTCACGCAACGGTCGCAATGTTTGCATTTGATTTTCTTTCATGAATATGAAATATGACGTCTGATCTAGGGCGTGTGTACTATCGAAGCACAAATTCCCCCAGCCCCGTATTAGCCGGTTGCTGTAGCCTTTGGGAGTGTATGTATTTACGACACTCAGACGTTACGCTTTACAGCACTTTACTACAGTTTAGTAAAGTGCTGTACTTAATCTGGGAAGCGTACCATGCAGCACACACACGCTCGAGTTACTATTTTGGGACATATCTGCATTTTGTGTGGGAAAGAAAAGGGAATATGTTGTCCCCTATCCTTTTGAGTCACTTCTTTCTGTCTACATGCTACCTAAATCAAGGCGGTGTAGGCTATGCATGACTTGCCATAGGCTTTATAACCTGCCATTTATTATGCTTTTAAATAATTAGTCATGTTTTCCAGCTGATATTTTGGCCAAACATCTGCCGGACAGTTGCACGTGATCGCCTACGTAGTCAGAACACCAGTGTTCTCACCCGCTTGTCTCTGTGTGTGTGTGTGTGTGTGTGTGTGTGTGTGTGAGAGAGCAGAAGATCACGGACAACATCAAGGGCAAGGTGTGCAGCATGGCCATCTGTGCTGTGGCCTGGCTGGTGGCCCATGTCCGCATGCTGGGCAGAGACGAGCGCGAGAAGCCCCAGACGATGATCAGACAGCTGCTCACCCCCCTGTATGGAGAGAACACCCTACAGTTCTACACCGAGCGGTAACTATGGCTACACCATGCACTGGTGCTGGTCATGAGGGGCTGACTGTACTCTGGGGGGCTGACTGTACTCTGGGGGGAGCTGAGTGTACTCTGCCCCCAGGGTGCTGATCATGAGGGGCTGACTGTACTCTGGGGGGGCTGACTGTACTCTGGGGGGGGGGCTGACTGTACTCTGCCCCCAGGGTGCTGGTCATGAGGGGCTGACTGTACTCTGGGGGGGGCTGACTGTACTCTGTCCACAGGGTGCTGATCATGAGCTCCATCCTGGAGCGCATGTGTGCGGATGTGTTCCAGCAGACGGGCGTGGCCTTGCGGCCCATGGAGGGCCAGGAGGCCGTGCCCTACCGCGGCTTGCTGCCCCCCAGAGAGCCCATCCGCCGGGCGCTGGCCCGGCAGCTGCAGGCCGTGGTGAGGAAGGGCTGGGTGGACAGCAGCTCCCTGCACCTGCTGCAAAGCCTGCTGCACATGGGAGGAGTCTTCTGGTTCACTAACAACATGGTCAAGGTGGGCGGGGTCTTCTGGTTCACCAACAACATGGTCAAGGGTCAGCAGGGTAAGGGGTGTTATAAGGACAAGGGCTGGTTATAAGGGTAAAGGCTGATTTTAAGGGTAAGGGCTGGTTATAAGGGTTATAAGGATAAGGGGTCGTTATAAGGGTAAAGGCTGGTATTAAGGGTAAGGGCTGTTAAGTGTAAGGGGAATGATGAGGGCTGGTATTAAGGCTCATGGGGGTGTTGGGGCTGGTATTAAATGTAAGGGCTTATTAAGGCTAAGGGCTGGTATTAAGGCTAAGGGCTGGCATTAAGGATAAGGGCTGGCATTAAGGCTAGGGTTACAAGGTGTTTCTCACCAGGAGCTGCTCCAGGAGACCCGTCAGGAGGGGGCCAACCGGGTGGTGGAGCTGCTCTACAGCATCTTCTGCCTGGAGCCCCAGCAGATCACCCTCGCCCTGCTGGGCACCATTCTGCCCAGCCTGCTCACAGACCCTGCCCGCTGGCACAGCCTGGCAGACCCCCCCGGCAAGGCCCTGGCCAAGTAGGTGTCTGGGGCCCCCCATATGGATACAGCCAGCCGCTTATCATGGTGAGCACCTTAAGGGTTAATTACCCTGACCCTTAAGGTGCTAGGGTTAGGGTTAGTTACCCTGACCCTTAAGGTTGTTAGGGTTAGGTTACCCTGACCCTTAAGGTGCTAGGGTTAGGCTAGGTTACCCTGACCCTTAAGGTTGCTAGGGTTAGGGTTAGTTACACTGACCCTTACTGTTGCTAGGGTTAGGCTAGGTTACCCTGACCCTTAAGGTTAGGGTTAGTTACCCTGACCCTTAAGGTTGCTAGGGTTAGTGTTAGTTACCCTGACCCTTAAGGTGCTAGGGTTAGAGTTAGGTTACCCTGACCCTTAAGGTTGCTAGGGTTAGGGTTAGGTTACTCTGACCCTTAAGGTGCTAGGGTTAGAGTTAGGTTAGGTTATGTGTATGTGTGTGTATCTTCAGGTTGTGTGTGTGTGTGTCTTCAGGTTGTGTGTGTGGTGTGCGCTGAGCTCCTACTCGTCACATCACAAAGGTCAGACCTCAGCACGACAACGCAAGAGACAACGAGATGATATAGAGGTACACACACACAGTCTACGTATACACACACTGTTAGACACGGTATCGTTACTTTACAGCTGTTAGACACTGTAACGTTAACATACAGCTGTAAAACACAGTATCGCATTACTGGAGTAATGCTGAGATTCTCTTCTAATCAACATCTTTGATTGGTCGCAGGACTACTGTGCTCTCTTCCCGTTGGACGACACTCAACCATCAAAATTAATGCGATTGCTTAGTTCCAATGAGGATGAACCAGTCACTCTGTCTAGTCCAGGTCAGTACCATGTAGTCTGGGTCAGAACTAGTGCTTTACCTAACAATTAGTTTTCTATCGATTAATCTATATATTATTTTTTCGATTAATCAGTTACACTCACGATTAATTTGTAAATGTATTAATCTATAGATAATTTTTTTCGATTAATCTTTTACTCTGACAATTAATTTATCAATTATCGATTAGTTTGTTACGAGATTAATAGAATTATAATATTTTACTCAAAATATGTTCAATATTAAAATATTTAATTCAATATTTTGAACAATACACAGTACAGTATGCACTGCAGGGTATTATTATACAATAGTAATGTACAGAGAATGAGCAGCTAGCAGACCATGATCAGATATTTGCTTAACTTCACAGTGTATTGTGTTACAATCACTGATTACACCTTTAACTGGTTTTAAGATGTAAATGTAAAGTTTTTAATTGATATTAAATCTGCAAGAGCTTGTTAAAAATGAATTGACTGCATTATACATTTAGCACAAAACGAAATAAAGTGAAATAAAATACATTTCAGGAATACCAAAACATTGTGCAACCTCAAGTTTAGCAGTCCCAAAAGAAATCATCTTATGTGTGCAATTTGAGTAACACTAATTCAAACAGCCAGGAATAACTAAAACTAGTGCATTCATAATCAAATCTAACACACCCACCAAAGCAGATGCAGGAACTCTAACCCTAACACTCACACACAGACACACTCACACACAGAGAGACACACTCACACACAGAGACGCACAGACACACACACACACAGAGACACACACACACAGAGAGACAGAGACGCACAGACACACACTCACACACAGAGACACACAGACACACACAGAGACACAGAGAGACACACACACAGAGAGACACACACAGAGACACACTCACACAGACAGACACACACAGACACACACAGAGACACAGAGAGACACACACAGAGACCCACACAGAGACACACTCACACAGACACACAGAGACACACAGACAGAGACACACACACAGAGACACAGAGACACACAGACACAGTTTGTGTTCTCTATTTGAGCAATATTGGCTATTCTAACTGGTACAGTAAATAGAAATTCCCATTCAGTTCAAGAATAAAATTGATTGCATTACTTTGGGCAAAGAAGTTATATTTGCATTTTGGCTTGCGTAATTGTGTTCTGTTTTTAATGTTTTTGAGGTATGTATCACTTGGTAATTTGTCTAAACACATATTACTCATACTGGTGTAAAAAAAAAAAAATTTATATAAATTTTTTTTTAAATTTTATTTATTTATTTATTTATTTTTTACCTGTAAAGGTGTAATTGTCTCTAAGCTCTTTGTTTCCATGTGTCCATAGCTTTATGACACGACACGCTTTCTAACACGTCCGGTACTGGACAATAGTGTCTCTACAGTGTAGCACCTCTACTGGACAATAGTGTCTCTACAGTGTAGCACCTCTGCTGGACAATAGTGTCTCTACGGTGTAACACCTCTGCTGGACAATAGTGTTTCTACAGTGTAGCACCTCTGCTGGACAATAGTGTCTTTACAGTGTAGCACCTCTACTGGACAATAGTGTCTCTACAGTGTAGCACCTCTGCTGGACAATAGTGTCTCTACAGTGTAGCACCTCTACTGGACA
>JAODUH010090666.1:0-14422 GCA_027564835.1 Typhlichthys subterraneus | reverse complement strand
CTTATGATCCGTCCAGACCAGGAACGGGTGCTCAGCGCCCTCAAGCCAGTGCCGCCACTCCTCTAGGGCGAGCTTGATGGCCAACAGTTCCTGGTTCCCGACGTCATAGTTCCGCTCCACCGGGGAGAGCTTGCGGGAAAAGTAGTAAGCTTTCCGTCGGCAGGGGTGCGCTGGGAGAGTACTTTGCCAACGCCGGTGTCTGACGTGTCCACCTCCAGGATGAACGGAAGGCTCGAGTCAGGGTGGACCAGGACTGGGGCCGTGGTGAAGTGGCGCTTCAGCGTACCGTAGGCCTCGTCCGCCTCACGGGACCAACAGAAAGGCCGGGCGATGGAAGTCAGGCGGGTGAGGGGCTCCACCAGGCAGCTGTTATTGCGAATGAAGCGCCTGTAGAAATATGCGAAGCCAAGAAACCGCTGTAGGTCCTTCCGGGTGGCGGGCGTGGGCCACTGAGTCACCTTGGCGGGATCCATCCGAAGCTGGCCTGCCTCCAGGATGTAGCCAAGGAAGGGAACAGTGGCGGCGTGGAACTGGCACTTCTCCACTTTTATGAAGAGCAGGTTCTCCAGCAGGCGTTGCAGGACCAGACAAACGTGCTGGGTGTGCTCATCGGGGTCACGGGAGAAGATGAGGATGTCATCCAGGTACACCACGACGAACCTGTTCAGCATGTCCCTTAGCACGTTGTTGACCAGCTGCTGGAATATGGCTGGGGCATTGGTTAGGCCGAACGGCATCACCAGATACTCAAAGTGTCCGAGAGGGGTCTTGAAAGCCGTCTTCCACTCATCCCCCTCATGTACTCGAACCAGGTGGTAGGCGTTACGGAGATCCAGTCTGGTGAAGAGGGTAGCCCCATGGAGTGGTATGAAGGTGGAGTCGATCAGTGGCAGCAGGTACTTGTTCTTCGTGGTGATGTCGTTCAGGCCACGGTAGTCAATGCAGGGCCGCAGAGACCCGTCCTTCTTGCCCACAAAGAAGAACCCCGCCCCCACCGGGGAAGAGGAGGGGCGTATGAGGCCAGCAGCGAGTGACTCCTGAATCTACCGCTCCATGGACTCACGTTCGGGGAGAGAGACGTTGAAGAGCCGGCTGCGGGGTAGTAGAGCGCCGGGGTGCAGCTCAATGGCGATGTCGTAAGGCCGATGCGGTGGGAGCGACGAGGCACGGTGTTTGCAAAAGGCTGGTGCGAGGTCGCGATAGCATTTCGGCACGAGGGACAGGCCGGAGGGCTGGGGGGAGCAGAGGCCGTCGTAGGTGGCAGAGCCGACTGGAGGCAGGTAGAGTGGAATCCAAGGCTCCACGCCACGAAACCACCCGAGACCCAGTCGATGTGTGGTTTGTGCTGATGTAGCCATGGAAACCCCAGCAGGAGCGGCGAAGACGGACAGTCTATCAAAAACAGGCTGATGGTCTCGCGATGGTTGCCAGAAAGCAGCAACGTGAGCGGATCGGTTCGCTGGTCCACCCACGCCAGAAGGCGTTCGTCCAGGGTCCTGACGACCTGGGGGTCTGGGAGCGGCTCCAGCGGGAGGCCCAGCTGGCGTGCCACTTGCCTGTCCAGGAAACTGGCATCCTCTCCCGAATCTATGAGGGCAGGCAGGGGGAAGGAATGAGAGAAATGCAGTAGAGTGGCTTGGAGAAGGGGGCGGCATGGAGAGGCGGAGTCAGCACGGCCCATTAGCAGCTCTCCAGAGGCTAATGGGCCAGGCCTTTTGGAGAACAGTCTGGACATGACACCACGCTGTGGCCTTGCTGGCCGCAATACAGGCACGCCCCTGTGCGGATCCGCCTTCTCCCGGCACCGTTCACGGAGGTGGTTGTCTATCCGGATGGCCCGGGTTATGCATCGCTCCTGGTCGAATTCCTCCTCCGTTGCCACTAGGGCGTCCTTGACCCGATTGTCCAGGGCCCTCCTGAAGTCAGCTTGTAGAGCCACGTTGTTCCACCCGCTTTCTGCTGCGAGGGTGCTGAATTCCACAGCCATCTCCGCTGTGCTGCGGGTACCCTGTTGCAGTGCAAATAGCTGTCTGCTGCAGTATTGTGATCGCCGGTGGCGAGGAGCAGCGGTGTGATCGCCAGTGGCGAGGGGCAGCATTGTGATCGCTGGAGGCGAGGAGCAGCGTTGTGAGCGCTGGTGTCGAGGATCATCGTTGTGATCGCTGGTGGCGAGGATCAGCTTTGTGATCTCTGTTGGCGAGGAGCAGCGTTGTGAGCACTGAAGGCGCAGAGCGGAGTTGCAGACGGGCTGCGGCGAAGAGGGGACAGACGTGGCGGTGGTCTAGCGCAGGGAAGCAGACGATACTGCTGGATCGCTGGTACGTGCATCCGTAGAAACGGCAACGAACTGGCAACAGGTGCCAGGGCGGACAGCTTCTTATACCGCCACCCAGGAAGCGGAGGCGAGGCTGCTGCACGTGAGGTGCATTAGGAGGCTGACGTGGCGGCAGCTGCCCTGTCCGGTGCTGAACCGGCGGCCTGGCGCTGTCTGCTGCAGGAGCGGCCGCGAACCGTGACAAGACTATGTTAATTTGGATATTATATATATGATTTCAACTGACTGGGCCTTAGCTTGTTTGCATTGCCCTAATCTTCTAAAGTATAGCCTACTGTTTATGTGGGCTTTAGACAGTAAATGTATCAGTGCTTTTGAGTGAAGGTGCAGATCACGGGAAACACTATACGAATATGAGCCTCGCTCACCTTAAATAACATTAAA
The DNA here is from genome assembly GCA_027564835.1 of Typhlichthys subterraneus. Lineage (NCBI taxonomy): Eukaryota > Metazoa > Chordata > Actinopteri > Percopsiformes > Amblyopsidae > Typhlichthys > Typhlichthys subterraneus. The sequence continues at coordinate 11,703 of JAODUH010090666.1, read as the reverse complement.
CCCAGGTCCAAAGAGCGTTTGGGTTATGGATGGCAGCATACGCATGCCGGCAGCTAATACGATGCCGGGGAACATGTTTTATAAATAGCGCAAATCTAACTGTAAAGTAGCATATTGTTGAGAAAATTTGGTGTAAGTTAACACTGTGGTCTGCGGTGTCTGCTCTGTCACTTTCCTCTTCTGACTCGGGTTCATACATGTAAGGCTGTAATCCTGGCGCAGCAGAAGCCATTGTTTACTGTCAGGCCAGTACGCACGTTGACTGCGAGGTTGGATCACGGTGGAAGATGTTAGCCAATCACAGCACAGCTAATTACATAGGTAAAATTTTAAGAAACAGTCGGTAAATCAGCGTGTCAACACTGTAGGGGGTGAAATTAACTTTGAAGGACATGATTAAAAAAATGCTAAGGTTTTTTTTTCCTAAAACAATATTGCCTACTTAACAAAACATCTTAGGGAATAATATAAATGAGCTGTAAAGTGTATGGAATGTGCCCTTTAATGTTTTAGCCCATTGCTAGCAACACTTAAGTATACTTATACAAATAGTAAGTTTTTACAAAAGATGCTGAATACTACCCATAGAAATATATAATAACTACTACCACATGTGTATTCTTTATTTCTATGGTGTATTTGCGTAACTCCGCCCCTCTAGAGGGCTGAATGGAAGCACCATGGAGCAGAACTCAAACAAAAGCGAAACAAAGGCAAAACAATTGTTTATTAATCGTAATCGAGGTACAATGTTTTAGGTAAAATCGTGCAGCCCTAGTTTGAGACATTTGCTGTGGAAAAATTGTCCAGAATCTAGAAAGCATGTGTCAAGTGAATTCAGCTCATGTTTACTTCTGTTCTTATTGTAGGCTAATCAGATTCCCAGGACCATTGAATGGCCGTTCCTAGACATGTAGTAGCCTATGTAACATTTGTTTTCTATGTCTACACGCTACACGATCAATAATAATTTAATCAATAATAACATTGGATATTTCAATATATATTGAAATATCCAATGACCTGGATAGACCTGGACATGTCCCCGGTTTTCATTTTAAAAATTGTTGGAATTCTGGGTGGCTATCCTAACACCAGTTCCTGCATGTTCTTTGATGAGGATGAATTAGAAGACATTGTATCCAAGTTAATAAATAAGCTTTAATAGTAGATTAGAAATACAATTTGCAGGGCCCTGGTCCACACCTCTTTTAACTGACTGACAGCATGCAATATCAACAGTTCGAGAAGTCTGGCTGTGTCTGTCTCTCGGCCCAGTGATAATATAAAGTCCAGGAGGTTGTGTTAGCAGGGCGTGTTGCATTCTCATTGGTGCTGGTCATTCTGAGTTATAGAGGGGGGTGTTGACCTTCAACTTCTGGGATGTCTCTCTTTCGTTGCTGGGCAGATAGGTACAGAGACCCATTGTTACACACTGGTATGAGAGCTTATCTGACTCCCTCGGTTTCTCCGATCTTCTGTTCTTATCATGTTTTGTACAGGATTCATGCGTGTGTGTGTGTTCTTTTTCTGTAATTTTCCACTCCATCCAGGTGGTCTGATATAGTACATAATTCTCTATTCTATTAACACTCAGTAATAATGTGACACACCAACAAGCCCTTATAATGATATCTAACATGTCTAAGCATAATATTGTAGCACACTCTCAAACCCTTATGATAATATTATAACAAGTGATATATGCAAATTAGCTAACCTGCCCCATACGCTAACCTGCCCTGTAAGACCTAGCAGAGACAGCCTTGCTACGCTAACCTGCCCTGTAAGGCCTAGCAGAGACAGCCTTGCTACATTAACCTGCCCTGTAAGGCCTAGCAGAGACAGCCTTGCTACATTAACCTGCCCTGTAAAGCCTAGGAGAGGCAGCCTTGCTACGCTAACCTGCCCTGTAAGGCCTAGCAGAGACAGCCCTGCTACGCTAACCCGCCCTGTAAGGCCTAGCAGAGACAGCCGTGCTACGCTAACCTGCCCTGTAAGGCCTAGCAGAGACAGCCCTGCTATGCTAACCTGCCCTGTAAGGCCTAGCAGAGACAGGCGTGCTACGCTAACCCACCCTGTAAGGCATAGCAGAGACAGCCCTGCTACGCTAACCCGCCCTGTTAGTCCTAGCAGAGACAGCCCTACTACGCTAACCCGCCCTGTTAGTCCTAGCAGAGACAGCCCTACTACGCTAACCACAGGCAAACTCATAGCACAAGGAGCAGATGGATAAGGTGTACTGTATGCAGCATGATTGATTAAAAAAACAAAATCCTTCAAGGTTTTCTTTTGCTGTTGACCCATAACCCTAACAATAATTACAGTATATCATGTCATGAGTCATTGCATTTTGTATTCTCCTTACTTCTGAGAATAGGCAAAATGTCCAACAATGCAATAATATGGAAAGGAATAAACATCCATCCACCCATCCATTATCTTGACCGCTTCTCCATTAGGGTCACAGTTAGATAAGACGTGTAGCCTACTTACATACAGTATATATTCTTCCTTCTGGGCATTTGATCTGCAGCATATGGTAAATGGTTAAGGTGTTTTCCTTCCCTTGCTGTATAGTGTAGAAAATGCATTACTACTGTATGTGAATTGTATCTAATTCCATTTAAAACAATTTATTAGACTAATGCACATATTGTATTGCAATGCCATAGCTTTAAGCTGAGAGCTGTTTATGTAAAGATTGTTGCATGTTAGTTGGTGTGTACAGTATAGCTATTAGTAATATACAGTAAATTATATGGCATATTTCATTAGTATTTAATTAACGACTAGTATAACTGTGTAACGGTTTACAAAATAGACTAATCAACTGGGAACTGAGATTGTTTATATGAATTACTGTAACATTGCAGAATTTTATTCCTGAATATAATCTTTGAAAAAAATAGGCTAATGAGTGCTGAACTTGGGGTCGAGGTAAAGCATATTTTATTAATGTGCCATTCAAAGTTGATGTCCATTACTTTTTCTGATAACTTTTCATCTACTTTGTATGGATGGCAAGAATTTCATTTCCACAAAGAACAGAATTAGGAAAGGAAAATATGAACTGAGAAATAGAACAGTGATACTGTGGGTTGATTTTAACATACTAGAGTAGTATTTTAGAGATTTTTTATGACAAATTAAATATTATCTGGAATACATGAAAGCGAAGCTCAATTATTACATTGTAATTAGTATGAATGGGTCAAACAGTGATGTTAGGTTACCAGAAAGAACAAAATATGTTTGTATTAATAAGAATTCACATCACATTTTCTCTGGGATCATAAACTATCTGCTGTTGGCATATGGCACATTACAAACTAATAGCACCTTAAATCTTTCCCTAATTCCTTCAGCCCAGGAAATCGGCAATTACATATATTGGCTTTGCAGTCGTATGTGACTGGTGCTGTGGTATTTGGTTTCCTTGCAGATCTAGTTGGAGATTTCATAGGCCTGCATTTAGTCTTCCCTCATCCTGCTCTCATAAACAATGGTTCACACAGCTCTGGCATAGCCAATCACTGATGTGAAGGTATGATACTTGTAAAAGTGGAAAAATAGACTTGATTTCTCCATTGCCTCGAGCCTGAAACCATTAGCCATCTCCTCCTCTCAAAACGGTCTGGAACGTAGCTAACACACATTGGCTTAGCCAGCCCATGTCACATCCTGCAGTCCGCCTCCCCTGTGTTCCCTTCCTTGTGTTTCCGTCCCTGTGTGCCAATCCATCTTTCCCCTGTGTTCCGGTCCATGTTTCTTATGTGTTCCAGTCTGTTTCCCCTGTGTTCCTGGTCTTGCCCGTTTTACTTGTTATTGATTTCACCTGCCGCTTGTTGTCTGTGTCCAATGGACTGTCTTGTGTCCCTGTATTTAAGCCCTAGTGTGTTCTGTTGTCTTTGTCGCTTCTTCATTTATTGTCAGCCCTCGTGTTGTGTGTACCGGTTGTTACGTCTTGAATAAAACCCCTGTGTTTAGAGAACGCGCGTGTCGTGCTTTTGGGTCCACCCTGCCTGCTCACCCCCTGACAGCCCACAGGCTTCTGAATTGTAATCACATTTGGGAGGAACATCTCAGATGAACTGATTCATGATTCAGTGCAAAACTGTGGAAAATGAGAGCAAACATGCTAAATAGTACATACGTACAGCAAACTATTTTCAAACTAAACAATACATTCTTGAATTGTACAGTTTATTATATTTAGTTTATTATATAAAGAGTACATGAAGGCATTTGCGTCTATCCTCCCCAATGGACTAACCATTGCTGTTTGATATGAAATAAGCACAATCAGAATGAATGTTTGATTGTAGACATCAGACTGTAATAACTTAACTGGAAATTATTTGAGGAACGGTAAATACCCATAATCATTATATAGTTTAGATCAAACATTAACCTATAATGTATTTTGCTCTAATATCAAGTTTGTTTGCTGAAAGGCTTTTTGTTGCACTGAACAATTGCTGCTTTTAGGTTGGTCTGTGCTTTTAGAGTATGTCCTACAGGAAGCCTTGTATATTCTGTGACCTCTTGTGATTGATGGCTCAGTCAAAAATAGTGTCATTGATAAATTCCTGAATTTAAACATGCTCGATGCCACAGAGGTCAATAAAGAATGCTGCAACAGTTCTTCAGATGCTCTGTAATGCAAAACCCCATTTAGGGTGTATTCCTATTTACATTCTATTCCAACTGAATTAATTACTTTTGTCTTCTGATGAGGTGCAGTGGCAGTCTGCATGACTTAATTAGAATACTTTATCTTCACGGGTCAGTGCACCTGAAGCCCAAAGCACTGGTACGCTTTATGTGCAAAGTTCATTATTAAAGAAACAGGTTATTGATGGAGAGAGCCAGAGAAATAGTTTGGCCTCGTCATCAAAATGTGCCACTCCTTTGTCTTGTCACTATTGTGTATGGAGTGTCTAAGCACTGACAGGTTTGGAGATCCTATCCATCACTGAAAATGATTGGGACTGTATGAGGAAAGACAGCACTGAGGTTTATTTGGCAGTGAAATTAAAATGGCAACAAATAATGTAGGCTGAGGAGCAGAACCAAGCACAAACTCACTAACAAACAACACATACTTCCTATATTAGCTAAAGGCTACTTACAGTACAGTATTTAACATGCTCATTTGATATTAACTGCATGGTTGTTTTATTTACAATACTTTAAAGCTGAGACAATTAAATAATTCCCCTACAGTTTCTGGAATTTGTGGTTAATATAATACAGATTGAATTAATTAGGCTAATCTGTTTCTCCAGTTGCTTGTTTTCTTTGGTGTCATGATTTGCTGTGCATTGATTTCTTTTCTTTATTTTGAGGTAAAAACATACCTCCTGTTTCTTTTAGAGGGTTCATATGAAAAATTTGTTGACCTAAATAAGGACCTAACATTGGACTTTGGGTATATTGACTACACTCAGCTTGTCTTATATTCTCAGGTAGATCAATCACTGCTATTAGAGGCCAAGTGCATCTATCTCTGAATGTTGCGTCAATTTATAAATGTAAACACTAATTGGAAAATGTTACCATGAACTCAATCAGCCATTCAGCAAAATTTACATTTATTTGTTTGAAAAAGTTAGAGACTGTAGCTTTATACACATATACTAGACTATATACTGTGTAGATGCAAGTGTTGTTTATTATTAGACACAACAGAGCACATAGCCCAGAGCACAAATGGACTAGGGGTGTACAATAGGTGGATTATCTATGACAAGGCAGAGACAACTTTGTTCCAAAATGTTGGTCATGTGTTATCATATGTCATCATATGTTATCAATTGGGCCGAGCAAAGCAATTCAGTGGAATATTTTTTTGCATTAACAAACCGTGCAAGTATAGCATTGTATTATTAAAAACAGGCTTCTATAAATCACTGTATTTATTTGTTGCCAGTGACATCTCCCGGAGGCCCGGCAGGTTTTGACATCAGTTCGGTGATGGTCTGTTTTCAGTCTGTAACACTGTGGTTCATTGTCTTTCTACAGTCCAGCTCCAGGTACAGTATATGGCAAAGGGAGTTCAGCAATCCAAACACAAAATAACAAAATAAAGTAGAAGGAAAATAATACATTGGAAAACCATACAGGTTACAGAACATAAGCACAATAGCACTCTTGACATGAAGGTTAACTGTTGGTCAAATGACAATAGAAAATGCTGGCTACAGATACCAGTTGAAAACTTTTGTTATTCTCTAATTTACAACACCTGTCTGTATCTCCTTTTAGAATGTTTTAGAATTAAGAATGCTATATAAGCTTTTGAAAAAGATATACTGCATATAGAGCTAACTTCCCTTATTGTATATTGACCAGAAGTATCTACCACAATGCATTTTACAAGGCGCAGATATAGTTCTATGAGTGGAATGGATCTGTTAAACGTGAATCTTCTGCTTTTAAAGCAACCAATAGCATCTCCCTGAGATGAAGAACACATTTATATGAAGAATTGCAACAAACTGAAACATTAATATCCCGATAACACTGACAACTAATATACTGTAGGTTTCATGTCCTATACAAAGCCACTTAAAATCATGGTAAGTCTGGCTTCATAAATAGAGGGAAATAACATGTCTCCCTCTTTGGACAGCTACAAGGATAGGAGATCTCGCTCTGCTACAAAGGGTTAAAAATGTTCTCATCCTATGTAAATAAGTCACGTTCAATTTATGTCTGCACTGGTCTTGAAGCTATAAAGGCCCACATATAGAGATAGCTATTATTAATACAGCTAGTAGCATACTTTATAATTACAACCTATAGAAGAATGCATTATTGCAATCACTCCATTTCTTTTTCCCCTTAAGATTTTGTTCCACTGAAACGTATGCAGCATATTTAAAGCATTAACGATCAAATATATTATTTATCTGAGAGGACATGAGTATGATTTACTCTTTCATAATAATCACAAACACTGAAATACTTAAATATTTTCATAATGAAATCAATATATCCATATATATTTAAATAATAAACTAACACAAAATGCACACAAAAAAATAAAAAGTATACATTTTCGGTTGGTCTTTCTTGTTTAAGCACACGTTAGTCCATGCATTGTTAAAAAGACTTCCCTGTGTCAGATACTCTTAATGCATTGAGTGATGTCTGGGGGGAAAACATCTGGAATGCCAGGAGTGTTTGAACTGTGGCCAGGAACGCAAACAACTCTGGAGGTTTACAGTATTTATCGACAGATAAAGTAGGTTTTAGAAAGGCTCTTCGCTCCTCCTCGCCGAGGGGTTGCCAGAGTGAATGACAGAGAGGAAGATAACCAAAACAGTACAGTAGGAGAGAGAGAGCGAGAGAGAGAGAGAGAGAGAGAGAGAGAGTGGCAAGCTGACCGCACAGCTTGTCTGACATCAATCCAATGGTTGGGTCTCCTTCTCCAACGTTCACTGGACACAAATCTGATTCTTCAGGCTGTCAGGGAAAAAAAGAATGAAAAAAAAAGAAAGAAGAAACTTCCAAATATCCATGTATAATCCAAGTTGTGTCACAATGGTTATTTCAGAGTATCTTTCAAATAGCAAAAATGTACTACAGAAGCTGCAGTAGGCAGTCAGACTAAAACGCAAAGTGCCGTTTATCGTGACACATATAGTCCAGGAGCGTCATGACGTCCCCACGCTCGAGTAAACTCCACCCAGAAAATCGCCGGACAGACAGAAAGTGAAATAGGGAATATTTTGCGATTCAAATGGAAGTTGATTTTCATAGTTTGCATATGTTTATATTAAGACTCTACATACTTTAATGACATGCTAAGACTAAAATTACTGATTTCCCTTGACTATCCCTTTAAACCCGAAGTGCAATTTGCAAAGGCTCCAATACACTAACGACTCACTATTGAAAGTGATATCAGAACATCTGCAAACACTCAACAAGGGATTTGAGTGTAATTTCCTTGCTACCTGTTTTTTATTTGTGATAGCAAGGCTTGTATGGTTAATCCAAAAAATAGAAAATAATAACATAACCACAACACAACACATACTCAAAACTCAGCTCAAAACAGATACACAAAACTACTGAAAAGCACTTTCAGTAGTAGTTTTGGTTAACAATTTTGGGTAGTTTTGGGTAACTGTTTTGGGTTGTTTAGTATTATGATTAGTATGACCCACTAATATTGTGTTTCTTTTTTCAATTTCACTACAGTTTGGTCATTTCCTGCTCAGAAACCTGATTGGTTCTCTATCGCTGATCAAATGGTTTTGCTGTGGTTTTGGTAGAAGGAGCTGATATGTTGGGTAAAATATTCTGCCCCCAACTTGCAAAGCAGTTTACAAGATAGATACAATAATATGTAATAAAACAGTGCCAACAGTAACATTAGATTATATTATGAACGTTGTGCTCACTCATTGATGTTCATGGTTGTACTTGATGATTCATAAATGTGTAATTTCATTTCATAATCCTGGATCATGGTATGTAAAATTATTATGTCTGCATTTAAACATTTTGTGACCTTTTCTTACACATTATATTACAAATCTGCAAATCTTCACTTAACACAAACCTCGATATACATGCACTTTGCCAAAGGTGTTTTGGCTTTAGTGTTATCACTTAACTCAGTTAAATGGTTAATCCTACAGTATACATAGATTCAGAGCCTTGCCTGAATGTGATACAGTACAGATAGAAGTCATACAGGCTATGTGTCCATGGGGATCCAGTATGCAGTATTTTATTTGGCATTCTTTTTGTCATTATTTGTACTGCACATAATTCATTCCAATCGGTATGTTGATGCGGTGGGTATTGTATGTCATCTACAGAAGAGTGAAAGGTATATTTATTCTAGTCTGCTTTGTAAAACCTATTGAGGTTTTCCCACAAGGACAAAGCAGCGGCAGCACACCAGCTTTAGTACAGAGACCACTGTCATGTTCATGACACAAAACACTTAAAACAATACAATGCCAAACTGGTGTACGCAACAAAACCTTGCCACCACATGCGGCTAATTCTCAAACCATATCACTAATGTGTTAAATCACTATTAGTATTATTTATTTAAGTTATTTGTCACAAATATTATCATTAAGGAATCATATTAGCGCTACTGCACATTTTGTTAGCTGACCTAATATAAAACGCTGCATTACTTTTCTAACGGGAAGTTGACTTTGAAAAGCTTCTATCGAGCAAATAATATTAATAAAACAAAATGGAAAAGCAACATTCAGAAGCGATTTGGAAAAAATATTTTTGCTTAAATGTGATGTACAGGATGGGACATGAGAACATTGCATATGCATTAAACAATTGTGCACGTTTCCCTTCATTTGTGAACTTGTGAATGTGTAATTTATAGGTAATTGAATATGGTCACCTAAAGTGTTTACATTATAAAGGAAATTGTATTTTACTCAGTTCTCTTCTACTTTTCTCTATAAATATAAATCAATTTGAAATTAGTTCATAAGCAGGCCCAAGCTAAAACATACAGTATAGTACTGAAACTCTAACATAATTCAAATAATTTTAGATTTATTTTCTCAACCAATATTTTGGAATGTTATTTTCCTCTAGAGCAGTTTGAGTGCTTACATACTGGACTTGGGTTTCATCTGTACAGCAAGGACACTTTGAGCATATCAGGAAGTGCAGGCCTCAATGGGGGAGTGCATCTGTAAAACTGTTATTTGCTTTACTCTCCATCAAGATGACAGCACTCCAATGTGCTTTGAAAATAGCCTGCCGAATAATACATGGGCCGAAACCTTAAAAGAAAATCACACTTGTACTGTACATGCACAGACACACACACGTACACAGATAACATTCTACATAAGGCCTCATTAGTAATTCACAGTTAAGTGGGTGTATGTAAAACAGCCCCACAGTCTAGGCTGTGCAAACCAACCAGTAAACAATACATGTCTGCCTATCCTCCAACTTATGTATTCATATGCTGTGTCACCAACTGTATCAGCACAGTAAAGCATTATTCATGCATAATTCATCACTGATCTTGCATTTCACATGGATATTTAGCAAATCCCTTTGAAGTTAATTCCCCTTTGTGATAAACATCCCTGCTCTTTCGAGTTCAAGTTGTAACAAAGTCAAGTGTCCAAAACAGTTCTCCTCAACAATACCTGACAGATTTACATACAACAAAGCTACTGTACCATGTAAAACGTGAATACTTGGTGATGATCGCCCACGCAAGAGAAATTTTATTATGTTCGTTTACAATGTTCCTCACCCCTTTATTCCCTCCCCACTGAATTCTGGATGAGAGTCTTGTGGAAAATATTTTTTCACATTATTCTTCTGAAAGACTTAAAGTTTTATGAGGTATAGACAGCATCGGTTGAAAATAGATTGAGGGATATGTATTTCACATGCACCTATATTTTGGGCTGGCTGGGTGATAATATCAGTATGTAAATAACGATAGTACAATGCACCATGATAATTTGTTATTATTATTATTATTTGTACATTAAAGAAAAACAACAACTGAATGCCAATACAATTAAAAAGGACAGCAGTATTAAATGCAGTACTACAACCTTTGGTCATTATATCCACATTAACAAATACTGTAGATAATCTGACTGTGATGTTGTGCCTATGCCTGCCAGGGACACGTTGTTAACCTAGGATGAACCTTGCTTCCTGTTGTGATGCAAGCCAATAGTTTCACATCACTCTTTAGTGAGAAAAAGTTTGTTCACTGTCATGTTGTGTCTAGACACAACTCTGTGTGGGCTTAATGAGTCTTGGAACATACATATTTTGCCTAGTTTTACGCATGGCAGTGTCAGCATTTCATGACTGAATCATTTGATCCACAGCCACAGAATTCATGCAAATACACTTCATTATTTAATATACACCTGATGCAGATGCCTATAGTATGGAAAGGTGTGAAAACCGACATGTTATACACCAATGGAACAGGAAAGAGATGCATCTCAACAGTCAAACTATAAAAAACACTGTTGCCCAAATGAAACAATATTTAAAGACCAAGCTGATTAAGAAGCATATTGTAAAACAAGTACTGTATTTTAGAACTGTGCACTTTTCATAAGCATGCAAATTGTGAAATTATGTCCCCTCAATAAATCTACATAATCGATACTGCTGAAAGCTTAGATTCTGATGATGCCAACCATGTAATCTGTTTTCCTCTAAAACTGAGCGAACTACCTTACAATGTACACCAATAATAAATGAAAATATTTCAAATTACAACAAACGTTTTACCTTTGTTAATAAAGGTTCTGTTTGATTAAATAATACTTCAATCAGATATGCCAGTGTCTGTTATCATGTAATATCGAGTCGAATAGTCCTGAATGAAGAAGATTAACTTTACACAGCAATTCTCTTATATGGGACCCCAGACCCCAGGTCCACCATGCGCAGGATCCACTGCAGTTTGGATACCAGGAGAAGGTGGGCGTGGAGGATGCCATCCTCTATCTGTTACACAGGGCTTACTCTCATCTGGACAAGGAGAGCTGTGCTGTTAGAATCATGTTTTTTGATTTTTCCAGCGCGTTCAACACCATCCGGCCCCTCCTGCTGAGAGACAAGTTGACAGAGATGAGGGTGGACTCGCACCTGGTGAGATGGATAACAAACTACCTCACTGAGAGACCACAGTACGTCAGACTGAAG
>JAODUH010090665.1:0-38095 GCA_027564835.1 Typhlichthys subterraneus | reverse complement strand
TAACACAATGGGTCATCTCTAGACACATACAATGGGTCATCTCTAGACACATACGTTAACACAATGGGTCATCTCTAGACACATACAATGGGTCATCTCTAGACACATGTTAACACAATGGGTCATCTCTAGACACATAATTTAACACAAGTGTGCCATGGAGAGAAAGAAGCTACCTGCTGGGTGCGTGTTGTTGAAGGGCCCTGGGGGGGCCGTGAAGACGCACACGGCAGAGAGAGAGCCACACCACAACCACATTGTGGAGCCTGCAGAGAGAGAGAGAGAGAGAGAGAGATGGAGAGAGAGATGGGGAGGGAGAGAGAGAGACAGAGAGAGAGATAGAGAGAGAGAGAGAGAGAAAGAGAGAGAGAGAGAGAGAGAGAGAGAGGATAAAGAAAGTGCCGCTGGAAAGGAGAAATGGAAGGAGTGGGCTTGGGAAGGGTGGCGGGTGTGTTGAAGGAGTGGGCTTGGGAAGGCAAGGGTTTCTGGGAGCTATTATTAGAGAGATTTGATGCAGTAGGTCATCAAAACCTTATTAGGATTTACACACGTTTTTGACAGAGGGAGAAGAAAAGGAGAATAAAGATGTCCCCCCCAGGGATTTGCTGAGCATTACCAGAGAACGCAAAGAGAAATACACAACTTATGACTAATATATTAGCTAGTAAAAAACAGCTTTTTTGTGATTATGTGGAATGCTTAGCACCCCATTTATCGTCATATTACCAATACGTAGTACAGACTGGCTCTCACACAGCTTGTTGGTAAACTTTAAACTATATTTTTATTCATACATATACGTACAGTATACGGTAAGACCTGCGCTGAAACATTTACACCGTCACTTAGCTCTCCCAACACACACACCTAGCAATGGCAAGACAATATAACCTATTGGCTATGTAAATGTAGTCTATATATATATTTTTTTTTATACATTGCAAATATGCTTCTTGGAGAGCTAAGTGACGTAGTTTTTCTAAAATACTGTAGGCCTTACAGGGATATACTGTATATATAAATACTTATTGCATGCCTACTGTAACTTTAACTACGGTAAGGACGAATCCCTCATTCATCATTTTGGGCTCCTTACCAAGTGTTCTTCCATTTTGTAACTTTGTGAAAATGCTTGCTTCCAGAGGTGAAGGCTGGGGGCTTTTATTGATTTCTTAGAAATATATGTGCTTTCATGTTCCACGTTCTAAATATGCATTTGATTTCCATTTTGTGTTTTATGGCAGCTCAGCATATTAACCAAAATACAAATAAAAGCGCTATCTGTATTTAAAACCCCTGCAGTAGTATACTGTAGGTGTGTACAGTGAGGGACACCTTAACAGGAGCTCTCACCCATAGAATTCGCATGTCTGGTTCCCAAACTGGACGCTGACACTACTGCCAGCACCCAGGTTCTCCCCGATGATGGTGACCTTGGTCCCCCCGGACTCTGGGCCTCTGCTAGGTGACAGTCCCGTAACCGACGGCATCTGGGTAGAGAGACAGACACACATGCGCAGGACGAAAACCAGACATGAATACCTTGTTGAATCATGAGACCATTACCATTTTAACACACCCACAGCAGATAAAAGTAATTCACTATGGCGGTCCTCTAGCGATGCAGTACGGTGTTCAGGATAAAACCAGGGAGCTCTTAAAGGCCCTGTGAGATGCGGTGCATCACTCTGTTCTGTCTGACTGAAGCCTTTTTTAAAGAGGGCCTGGAAATAACTAGTGTTTACAACAGGCAGGCAGGCAGCCCTCTGTCAGAGCCCAAGCTGAGCCCAGACGGAGAAATATCCAAACAGACAGCCAGTCATCCTGAGAGACGCAGATAAGACAGCCCGCGCCTCTGTGAGTGCGCACGCACGCACGCACGCACGCACACACACACAATCACAAACACTTGTACACACAAATAAAACAGACCAACTCTCTTGCATTCACGCTGTCCCTTTTGCCAAGTGCTTCCACTAACACTGGCTAAAGACGACGGCCACAGAGGGAGCCTGTCTTTCTGTGTGCAAAATTGAAGAGTGTTTTCATATTGATTAAATGTTGCCTGTGATGAATAAGGAGGGATGGAAAGCGGCATTGCCGTTGCATATTCCCGGCTACATCAAGTATTCTCAGAGGAATTCTAGTCGGTCTGGGCAGAGACGGGTAAACGGAAATAATGCCACAATGGACCCGCTGGTGTCATGCTGACAAACTCTCTCTAACCCACTGTGGCACTGGGGAGACTGCTGAAGGAGCCACTCTGAAAACAACAGCAGTAATTACTAGCTGCTGTTAATAGTTAAAGCAGCGCTAATTGTGAAGGTGTGAGAGAGAATGTGAAAGCAGATTATCAGTGAGCTGCAGGCAAGGCATAAACACTGGGAGAGGAGCGTGGGATTGTGGGTAATTTTGGGGGGCAATGTTTTCCTGCCAAGAAACACTTGACTTTAGATGTAGTTTCTCTCTCTCTCAGTTGAACTGAAATTTGGTCTCCCAGATTCTATGCACACACACACACACACACACACACACACACACGCACGCACACACACACACTGCAGAACAGTCCAGCCTACCCTTTCTAATACTACAGTAATACAGGAATACTAACTAACTAACTGTCCTATTTCAATTATACTGTAAGTAATGTTTGCTAAAGCAGTCACCATTATTAGGTTTCAGCAAAACAAAGTACTACAGTACATTATTTATTTTAGCATCCATAAAGTGCTGTTTCACTTAATAGAGTTCAGCTGACAAGTCATAAAAAATAGGTCTATTTATTTTAAACTCCGTGCATTAGAGAGGCACTTACCAGTGAGGGGGAAGGACAATAATAAAAAGCTACATTAGTTTAATTTACTGACCCTGTGTATTTTTCAATCTTTAGAAAAGCGTAGACATTAGTAAAGGTCACACTTTTCACCTTTCACTAATGTCTGCTTATATCCTGAATAATATAGAAATATATTATTATTATTATTATTATTATTATTATTAAAGTTTGTTTTTAAGGCACTTTCAGACTGTCCAGCTCCTTAAAAGTACAGTATAGTAATAGTAGTAGTAGTAGTAGTAGTAGTGGTAGTAGTAATATAAGTAATTATGGAAAATGCTTGCTAAATTCAAACTCAAATTAAAGAGAAAAACATTTCTGCCTTCAATGCCACAATGTGCCCCGCCCCACACATTGGAAACACATTGCAAAGGCTAGGTTATGGTTGTTGTAAGTCTTGCTGTATGTGGTCTGCATAACTGTATTTGTGTTCCTATTAGTGGATTATAAATACTGGATTATGTTTTCAGCCTGCAGAGAACAGCAAGCTAGTAGCCGGCTGTGAGGAGATATTTGCTACATTTGAGAAAAAGTGTATTACCGTAGCTTACAATCGCTTACTACACCTTTAAAGAGAAACCGCAGAAAGATCCAACAAAAGCAAACAAAAAACATTAAAATATGAAGTTATGTAAAAATGTTTTTGTAATCCAAATTGTATTGTCCACTTAGTGAAATATATAGGCTTGAATAGCTGAGACTGCAGTGCTGAAATGTCAGCCTATGCCACTCCTATTCCAGACATCATTATCAAAGCATTGATTTGTATAACTGCTGTCACTTTGACATCAACACAAGTGTCTAGACCTGCTGTCAAGATCTTTGGAAAAAGTGCCAGTGGTTTAGACGGGAAAAAAGCAGTTATCTACAGTATTGTTAACCTGAATCAATTACTTTTAATGACAAGGCATAAACTACCGCATAGCTTTACCTTGTGCTGAGTGAGCGATAATGATTCATAGAAAGTGAAAATAATAAACAAGGCATAATGCCAAAATGTGAAATGAGAATGTAAGAGGATTTTGGTTAAAATAGTTCAAAACATGACATTTTAGCTCAGATCCCAATATGGCCATAAAAAGGCTCATTTCTGATGAATGTAACCATTTTGAAGCAATTCTGCACTGGCACCTCAGAATTCACATTTTCACATTAGAAACGTGGCACTGCCCTGCTTAGAGACTGCCATTTTAAGATATAAAATTATATTCTAACGGCAGTATGGATGAAAGTGGAATAAAAATCTCTTTCTCATTCTTTGGGCATCTTATGAATTTTTGGTTCACATTGCCACTAGCATTTTGAGTAGCTCTAATGCAGTACTTAAATATCTACCAAAACTTTACACCTTTGCAGATTAGACTCTGAAATGGCATTTGTGAAGTTTGTGTTTTTCATTTTTTGTATGCAATGTATAAAGGGATGGCTTACCATATTTAAAACTGTTACAGCAGGTTATGCTTCAAGGTCATCTCACACCATTAGTATTGTGTTATTGCAATGGTCATTGTCAGCCATTGTTTTAGAAGACAATGTCAAATCTTATTACAATTATTATTACTATTAATAGACAGGCAAGACTGGAAGTGGCCTTCAATGGGGATCCATCTACACCTTAGATGTCAGAGATATATGAAGGCCAATATGACGGTAATTGTCTAACGGGTCTGCATCACACACAGAGACAGTGGCTAGTTAATTAGCCTGTCTGAAGCATGGCATCTAATAAATCAACATCATAATTCATAGTATTCATGCGGTGCACTGAATGTTGAAATAATTTTGCAATAGAAATACTTTAAATTTTGATTAG
Source organism: Typhlichthys subterraneus (assembly GCA_027564835.1). NCBI lineage: Eukaryota > Metazoa > Chordata > Actinopteri > Percopsiformes > Amblyopsidae > Typhlichthys > Typhlichthys subterraneus. The sequence continues at coordinate 33,443 of JAODUH010090665.1, read as the reverse complement.
TGGGTAGTTTGATTAGGCTATCTTTGCCTTTACACACCATTGAGTATTCCGTATAAATATACATGAGTTTCCAGCCTCACCACAAAAGAAAAGAGCTGTGAAGAGCGCGTCTTGAGCTCTGGTCTGCACTCTCCCACACACAGCTGGACTGGACCCGGCCTGCTGTCTACTGGGGCCATATCCATCTCACACACAATCCTATGGAGACACAAGTCAAACAAAACCCTTGTTATGGTGCGTTTATTACAATGCTGATGCTACTTCTGTATATTTATATAACATGACTAGGCCATTAATGACTTTTAGAGGTATGGAATATTCTTTCCCTTGGAAATCCACTTTGCATTTGGGTGCTTGATTTAATCTTAACACTGCTATGCCCTTTATTGATTTATTTTCTACTTTAAATAAACTGTTCAATTACAGTTTATTCATTGGATTGCAGGGCACATCCAAACATCGACCCTTTTCTGCTACAAACTCGAAATGAGCCTTCCACGCCCACTGACGGCAGTTGGAACTACTCCAGGAAATATACAACCTTCTACTCTGCGGGTTACGATTTTGCTTTTGCCTGAGTATTGCTAGATAAAGAATCCTGCTTTCACATCAACATGGTGAAGTGCACATATCTATTTTCTTCCTGAAAATCATGTCTAATGTAAACTACCTTTAGCTTTAATGCCATGATGTTATGATAACATTGTTGTTATGTTGCTCTGGCAGCCTGCGCCAAACATTTTATAACTTTATCTGCTCAATAAACCTGGCTGTCGGATGTGCAGCCTGTAGCTATAGCTAGATGGCTTTGCTAGACAATTGAACAAAGTGAACACAAATATGCAGAGGACACCCATGTTTTCTCCTACCAGATGCAATGGAATGCATTGGGAACTACAGTACCAACTTCTTAAAGCAATAGGTCTCTGACATGGCCCGCATTCAAACTGAGCGCTGCGCGGAAAGGTTAATCACATAACAATCTATACCGCTTTGTCATACCTTGTGATCAGGTCTCACCCAGCTCGGCGGGTGTCCAGATTAAATGACACAATAAAAAGAAGAAGGATATTGATCGCCATTGCCGAGGTAGCAGGGAAGAACGAGATCCAATCAGTGTCTTGAGAGACAGAACACGCAGACAGACCAGTGAGGAGGGGTGATGGCTGTGTGTTTATCTTCTGACTCACATCTAATGATCCTGGGAGACCTGGATGGATTTACTAACTAACCAGACTCATATTTTTGTCTTTCAAGAGCTGCACTTTTGCCAGAGTCACCACCAAACGGCATGCAACAGTGTTCCTTTGTAAAGGTATGTAGATATTAAACATACTGAACATGCACTCAGTGCAGCAGTGTTTACTTGTGGCGTCTCTCAAATGCAGGCCGTATTTCCCTCTATGCTGCTGACATTTAATGTAATTCCGTATTCTCTAGTGATTTAACAAATGCTTAACAACGGGCACACAAATCGCTTCTGCCAAATGCTTACAAACAGGAGATGTGACAAAGAGTGCCAGCGTAGGATATCACATTTGTAACCAACCCGGCCAATATACAGTCTGCTGAAAGTAATGAAACTTGAGACTTATTTTTATGAAGCAGCAGTCGTATTCAGTACTGTAGCATCAGCAACGCATAAATATGTATGACTGACTGTCTTTGTCTGTTCCAGCCCGGTCCATCACGCCAAACTATGTGCTTGAGTTCAAGTCAACAAAAACAACAGCAACAGTCACATCGGGCCTGGAAGGAACTTTCAGACAATATGACCCTGAATGGCTTCGAGGGAAAGTCCACTTAAAAACACCATTATGAATACTTCAACCCGTCTAAAGTTAGACTACTGGGGTCATCGGTTAGTTTTCTAATTTCCCTCCAACAAGGCTTTTTTTTTTTACATGCCGATATAAATGAATTCACCAGCAGCGTCCCAATTGGATTAAAGTGCTGTCAGATGGGTGTTCTGCTGATAAATTGCCCCCCAGCCAGTTGCACATAATGAATTTCAATTACAGGTGGCCAGTTAGGCACACACGTCTGATATACGTGCATGTCATCATCGCTGTCTCTGGCTTGTAAATTGTCACGCTACAATACCAAATCAAAAGACTGCTTCCGTTCTCCGAACAGGTCACATGCACCTGCGTGTGTGTGTGTCTTGTACACGTGTGCCGTACAACACGTGCACGTGCAGGTGCACAGTGTCTGTGGTGTGGTGATGAGAGTGGGTGTGAGTTACGACGTGCACGGCCTGAGCTCTTCCCTTATTGAGGGCACAAGTAGAACACAGGCAACGGTTAGGGTTAAGGGCTCCTCTGAGAAGCATGACTATGCCAGCCAGCTCTGTGTTTGTGTGTGTGCGCGTGTGTGTGTGTGTGTGTGCACTTATGAAAAAGTGTGTGCAAAACAACGCTGATCTCAAATTCTTTACACTGTCTCAGCCCAGGCCACTACCATACAGTGCTGGGTGGGTCTCTCTCACTCGCTCGCTCTCTGTCTCTCTGTCTCTCTTTCTCTCGTCTGCATGGTTACTGTAGCTACGGGCGGGGCGTGAAGTTAGGAGGTATAACAGGTCACGTTCTATTAGTTCTGGGTGGAGCAGACAAGGCTGTAAGGGGAGGCATGCATAGCATGGGGCAACTAGGGAGACAAACACAAGTAAACATGCACAGATGCTGTGGGAGTCTGGAGCTGGTGTGTGTGTGTGTGTGTGTGTGTGTGGAAGGGGGGGGGGGAGGTCGGGGGGCCCGGGCAGCTTGGATTTGCGCCAATCTTCATTAAAGACGAGGGAGAAAACTCTGGTCTCACTATGCTAAATACTGGATGCTACTGTAGATGCTAATGCAGGAAAACCTCGGGCTAGATGATTATCTGCTTTTAATGAATGTTCCTTATCTTTTCAGTCTGTACTGCAGGTAGGAATTGCCTTACAAGAGAACAGGCTACTTTTGTTATTTTTGTGTTGTTTGCGATAGTCCAGCTAATGATGTACTGTATAGTTTGCTAATTGTACCGTTCCTGCATTGCAAGTAATTAGGTATAGGCATTGTTATGCAAAAACGCTCCCGTACAGAATACAGGCACAATTACAATGTAAAAAAACAAACCATTTGAAAACATAATGCAATTAGAGTACAAATGCTACATTAAATATGTTATATCCATTTTTATTCCGCACACAGTGAATAGCTACAGTACAGTAGGAACTACTTGTGTGAGTGGTCCTATGTGACATGACTTACTGTTCAGCGATGACGTAGCCTTCCTGTATGGGGGTACACCGCACCCCAGCCACCTCCACATTCCCCACCATGTCAGAGAAGGCCAGGCCCAGGTTCACGCCATGGATGGTCACTCTGGTGCCTCCATCTGGAGGACCAGCTACTGGTGTCACCTGCATGGTACAGAGCAATACGCATCAGGGAGTGTCCTAGTGCAGTAAAAACACATTTTGAAATGCTGTTTCACATAAAAACAGGACACAAAATCTGACAAGAATTGTGGCCACTATCTTGATTTCAAAATGGCTGGCAAAATATATTGCAATATGTCAAATGCTAGAGTGTACAGTAGGCTATAAACATAATTGATATAATGCCCTAAATCATCTGTCATCAGGATACAAAATATGTTCTGGATTGTCAATTTCTGATTTTTTAATCTGTTTAATATGAAAGTTGTTATGCATGTTTTCACACTTTTTTGAACAATTCTTATAAAAACTTAAGCTGATGTAGTGTGTTAAGTAAGTACAACCTAAACTGGTTGTACTTACTTAATGTTGGAATTAATGTTTTATATTATTTTTTATTTTAAATACATTCCTCCAACTCAATTTTCTGTAGAACCTGAAGATATTTTCATGATTTTACTAAACCAACAATGCTGATATGACTAAGTAAATTCAGTAACACTTTATTAGAAGTTTGTTCATTAAGACTGACATAAAACTGTCTTGGGTAATGACAAGTTGTCATGACAAAGACAAAACAGGTTATGTCATCTTGGACAATGTCAAGTTGTCATGACAAAGACAGATCCCAAACAATGTCAACTTGACATTAAACATGACATTATTTACCAAATTACAGCTAATAACAACAGTCATAAACATTCATTAATGTTCATGACAGGCGTCGTGTCATGTTATGACAGTGTTATGTCAAATAAAGTGTTACCGTAAATTCAATAATTAATGTGCATTCCTATGGGTGTCTGAATAGTAAACATGATTTTATAGCCAGAAACTCTGTGCATTTAGGTTAGTACATAAGTTATGAGTTACTGAAGAGTACCACCATGTCTCAATAACCTAATAATGTAACCTTTATTTCACCACACAACCCCTCATGCACACACACACACACACACACACACACACACACAGAGAACATAAACAAATGACCGTGTAACTCTTTGAACTCTTTCACGGATTCATCTCGGCAGATTCACCAACCGATTCAAACAAAACTAGAGGGATACATGCCTGCTCAGTGCTGATGTTGCCATGGCCGATAAAGCTACAGTTAGAGCGGCTGTATTAGTGCTTATTGCAGACCCTCTTTTAATAAAATACAATATGGCCGCACAGCACGACCTTGGCACGGGCTGCCATGCTGCCTTCTGTGACTCAGAACCCCGTTGAGGCTCGGACCTGGCCAACACCCAGCCATCCATACAAGGGAGGAGAAGAGAGGAGGAGAGGGGAGAGATCAACAGAGACGAGAGCGAGAGAGAGAGAGAGAGAGAGAGAGAGAGGCAGCAGGGAAGATATGGCTGTCTCCTTGCTATGTGAAACCTCTGGTACCATGTGAATTCAATCAATATGGTATTACTGGCAAAAACCAGCACTTTAAACCCCTCCCACCTCCGCTACGGTTAGCGAGCCGTAACCCCGCCGCGCAAAACCGACCCTGCGAGGGGTTGCCGTAACCGCCCCTCCCCGACGTCTGAAGGGCACTGCAGTGGGCTCCCCAGCGGTACCACGGCATTGTAATCTAGATTCAGTGGACATTAATTGTCCTGGATGTAAAGCAAGTGTGTCACTGCAGAGCCTGCGGCTCGGGATCCATGAATCTCGCTGTGCTGCTTGAGCACGTGGAGCTTTCAGAAGGGAGGGGATGGGGAGTGGCTAAATATAGCCATGCCAGGCTACCAGCGGCAGCTAGACCACTAGACAGTAGGTGGTTACGTAAGAAGTGTAAGGGTCCGGGGACAAAGACACAAAGACAAAGAGTGGTGAGGGAGGGGGGGACGACCCGTGAGATGGAGGAATTCTCTGAAAAAACAGGAACCAGGAGCAAACACTGTGAAAAACATATTAGGGAGAGAGAGAGTGATTGAAGCAGTAACCCTATAGAGAAGGAACGCGAGTGCCACTCCGTCCCGTTGTGTGGCTCTGACAGGCGAGATAGGGGAAAGGGGAAGGGGGGGAGGGGTAGGCCGATGTGGCGCAGTATCACAAATGAGCCTGCTAAAAGCTTGCAGGACCTCTTCATCCGTCCCCGGGGACTGTAACGGAGCCCTTCCCACGCTGGGCTGAGCTGGAGGAAGCCACTGGAATGCTACATGCATGAACCCACTGGCGTGAGACAGAGAGAGGCTCGATTCATACGTGGGTCACACAGGAGCTATGCCGCTTCAAAGAGGCAGGATGTCGCCAACGTCTTTGGCTCCTCTGTTTGTCGTTGCTTCCGTGGGTAGATATCCTGCTTACCACATGCTTCTGCTCACAGGGAACTCTTTGGTGTGTTGATTTCTCTTTTATTCTGTATTCTCTTTACCCCTGGCTTCCCTAGGGCTAGGTGACGTATCCTTCACAGGACTCTATGGGGACTCCAAGAGGAAATGGAAGACCCTGTTGGACTGCACCCTCAAGTGCCCCCTCCACCCCTGCCCAAACCAACGGAGCCATGTCACGCTGTTCATGTAATCCTTTTAAGAGAAGCATCTCCACCCGCCTGGCTGGGCACACTGTCAGTGGATGCTAATTCTCGGCCAAGAGACAGCTAGCTAGCTTTGCCTGGTTCTCTCCAGCATCCTTCCGTAGCTTTCATTCTCTCTAGAGCTTACTGTACCTTTGTTGCCCCGCTCTGGGATCAGAGCAGAGGCAAGACACCACAACAAGCACCGGGCGAGTAAAGAGATGACCTACATTGAAAAGGCGACAGTCGTGTTGTAATGAGAGACCCTTCCAGAAAGGAATCACTCTTTACTAGCTAATCTCCGAGTTACCCCCCCAAGACACATTAGCAATTCGCTAACAACTAAACTGGCAATGAAGAGTGCAGCAATGGAAAGACGACAATGGAAAGGGACGGCGAAAAATAATGCTGACAATACTGTACGTTAACAGCCGGAGGGATGCCTGTCAGTCCGACAGGCAGCTTTGATCAAGTCAGTTGAAGTAATGTTGGAGAACGCGGCAGCCATGGTCTAACTCAATGGAGTGAGAGGCTAGCAGTACATTACACAGCCAGCCTCCCAGAGGCTGTGAGAGGCTAGCGTATTAGCTGATGCACGCTGGTAGTTGACGATCTGCATTTTAATGCCTAAAGGCAGAAAGGATAAGAATACAGCAACGCAAATAATGGCTAATCCTTAATAGCACCCACTACTGTTCAAATGCCCAGTATCAGCATTCATAAGTCATTAGCAAATGCTAATGTACTGTCGCTCGCTTTCCCTCCACATTGGTTCACTGCCATAGTAAACCGATGCGTGCACAGACATAGTCCAGCAGTAGTATTTCTTATGACAGTAGCTGGATATGTTTCTTTAAAAGTTAAATTGTCCTTGATACAATTTAGGAGCTTGCAACTAATCTCATTGTCTTTGGTCTCTGCTCCGACTAGTGCAAGCGTGTCACATTTTATTGTAACTAGCATTTAATGGGCTTGATAAAAACCCTGCTGATCACTTGTTCATGCACAAAACGACATCCTAAATTCTTTATGGTGTCTTAAATGTCTTGTAGGCAGGCGATGGGCCATGATGAAATTAGTTTTAAGCAGGCGAAGGGAAATTCTGACAGTGACAAGAGTGGGTGGACAAGACAGTGTTTGGCTTTGTAGGATAATGCAGTTTAGCTAGTATCTGTAGACTAGGCTCCTCAATAATAATGAGCTATTTTGTATAGTGAAGCACCACCCATGTATCCTGAAGAACATACATCATGTTCCCTCATTCTGTCTGAATGTACACATATGTGACAATAAATGACACAGTACGGCATTGAGAGTCCGTGTGGGTCTGAATAAGATACTTGCATCCTTGCGCTGTTAAAATATCGCCCATAAGGACGTTAGTACATACAGTAAGGGAGAGCAGGGAGCAACGTCTACAGGGAGAGCGATAAAGCGTCGTGTTCAGAGCTACAAAGACGGTTCTTTGCCTTAAAACTCACAAAGTAGCAAATGCCGAGGCATATTAGGAATAATTTGCCTGATGCCTCTAATGTATCCCTCCGACTCCCAGCGTCATTTGATGTTGTTCCCTCTGCTGTTAGCTGGGGCTTACATCTCTTTAATATTAATGAGCCCTGGTGGGAGGCACCATGGCACTTAATAGAAACATTAATTATTCAAAAGCCACATGTTCTGGTAGCCACGTCTACTAATGTGCTAGTATGTATACAAATCAGCTCATGACAAAACCACATGAATTGAGAATTCAGCACACCCTTCCCATTCCAAAGGAAACGGTAATGGCTTGATGGCAAGATGAAAGTGTGGCTGAAGAAATCAGCAATAATTCTAATGCAAACTTGATACTGTATGGTTCAACGAGATGGGTTGGTGGAATAGTACCGCCTCTTTTTGGGCTACTTCACTGTTAACTCGTAACCTCTCTTCGCCCTGGGTTATTGATCCTCAAATTTTCCTTACGTTAATACGTTCCTAGATTTTGGTTTTCCCAATTAGGTTTTCTTTCTCTCCCACTTCTTCTCAGCAATAAACATGTTCTCAGGTTCTACAGCATAGGCCGATGTCCTCAAGATGGAAATGTAAACTGTATTCACTTCAAGTAAGTTAATGCACTTGTCCTCCTTATTCCTATTCTACTGGCTTCATTTCACAGTTTGAATGGTTCACCCGTCAATAACTCCTCCAGTTTCACCATTATGCTTCTGTTATTCCGTTCTTCATTTGTTTGTGGAGCATGGGTGAAGGTCTGGCCTTGGTAATGGCGGCATTGCTAATGAAAACAGGTCTGAATGAGATATGCCTCACATGCCACAGGATGGTAAATGGAGAACATAATGGCATTACACAAGAGCATAACTTAATTTGCCAAGATGAGTCAGGGAGATGATACACACGAGTGAGGCATGGCAGTAAGACAAAACCTAAAGATGAATTAAAGGGGAGCGCAGTGTGGTCTTTAATCTGTGTCTCCCCACTCCTGTTTTTATCAGTGCACAGTACAATACAAATCAATTGACCTATAGTGGCTGACATCACGTTTTATTAGCCTCCAGTTAGCAGTGATATGTGGCAGGGGAAAGGTAATGTGAGATAGAGGGGTCTGGTGGGTTCACAGCAGCGCAGCGGTGCGTTACCAAACCTAATTAAACAGTAAGACCTAGCATGACAGCTGACCAACTGCACTGGATGCAAATACAACCACCCCTCAACCCCTCCTAATAAAAAAAGAACTAAAAAATAAACAAGAAAGAAACTAAAGCTGCCTACACAAGCTATTATGGAAAAACCACAAATCACTTCCTAGGTTATGACCTCTCTGCAATCGGGGTAGTGACACACACTACAGTTACAACTACTGCGACGAAAACATCAATAAACCCATAGACCTCCTCTTTATGTATGCGCAGCAGATTCTAGGGGGAATAGTTACTTATTCAACGTGACTGGTCTCCTTAAAGAGATGCTCTTTCTTAAAGCAGAATTAAACTTTTATCTAATCCTCAACATCAACATAAATCATCCTGCTGACGGTCGCTATGAATTCACGCTTTGTTCGCGGTAAAATAGATTAGGTAAATGGTTCGTGCTAGAATAGATTCATCCACCATTCGATTCCATTTTTCCAAAACACATTCTCCCAAGCTTCTCTTCATCTGTTCTCAAGTTGCTCCACTTTCATAGTTTTAGAATGTATTTTAAATTCAATTTTTAACCCAAAATATTAAACTATCTTACATTAAACACAGCAACAAATTCATACATACACACATACTACCAGTACATAGTTAACGTCATTGTTAGAGGTACATTATCGAGGAACAACACAAGTGAATGGGAAAGGAGGATATCACTGATCCGGTTCCATTCCACAACAGGTGATATTTTCCTGTATGTCAGATGAGGGCCAAATATTGAGGTGAGAAAGCTAGTCACATGTTTAACAAAAGTTCAAATTCCACTTTGATGTAGTCACACACACACACACACATACACACTGTAATTACAAACATTGAAAATAACCTTGTGAGGTGGCCCTCAACAGGATAACACATTTAAATCTATGGGCTGGCATCTGCTGCACCCAGCCACAGAGAGAGGGCAGATGTCAAAGAGACAGGCCTTTAAATGGAACCTCTCTGCCGATGTGTGTGTGCGCATGTGTGTGTGTGTCTGTCAGGATCTCTTGCCCTTGCATAAGCCCTAAAGGAGAAACTAGCCGCGGAGGAATGCACATGCACATTCATGTACACAAACAAAAAAAACCTCCCTCTCTCTCTCTCTCTCTCACACACACACACAGGCACTCACGCACACACACGCACGCACACACACGCACACAGATAAGCATATACTTTTGCTCTCCAGCTAAAACAAACACCAGATGCTGGCGCACTAAAAGAGAGAATGCCAAAGCGAGCGATAGAGAGGGATATAGATAGCATGAGAGAGCGAGCAAATACATCTCTGCAGGCACTAAGTGGGGCCAGAGCCCCGGGGAGGCTCCTACAGACTCATTCTCATTCATCCTGGGTGCAGACGAAGGCAGCGAGCGAGCTGCCTCTCATGCCAAGCCTCTCCATGCAAATCAGATCGTTCCTGCTCAAGGGCTTTGTGTCGCTGCTGAGAACCACGCTGCTATCGTCCAAAGAGATGTACAGAAATATTTAAGTAGCCTGTGCCAAGACTCGGTCTTTATTGACGGGGCTTTTGTGGCTGTGTGCTACGCTAAATTCAACAGTTACTTAGCGCTGGGACTGTAACAGCAATAACCTAGTGCATTGCTAGAGGTACACTGTTCAACTTGTGTTCGGAATTCGGCACGTGGTCGAGACAAGCCGGAAAAAATTGCTGTCGTTTTGGTTTAATACGTCATAAAATGCATGCCACTCCTAAGCAAAACAGTGGCATGCACTCCTCTCTACTCCTACCCATAAAGCAGATCTTAAACACTTCTCTACCCCTCCCTCTAGGGTTGTCCACACTGTGCAGTTAGGTTATCAAAATATAAATAAATATATATAGCAACATCACTTCCTAATACATATCATATCATCAGTTTTCCAGCATACCATTCATATGCCTCACCGTTGCACTATTCAGTATGGTACTGAACCGGTATTTGCTAGCAAATAGCAATTCCAGTAATACTGCAATAAAACATATAGAATAGAACCTGTGCATGTGATATAGTGCTACAGCCAACTATAGAGAAGGTATGCGTACAAGCTAGCGTTAGCGTAGCGGACTAGCGCCTATACTGATCGCAGCAGGCGTGAGTGGGAGAGCGAGGGAAAGGCCAGGCCCACCACACTGACCTCGGTGATGCGTGGGTTGGTGCACTTGACATTCCTGCTGGACAGGTCCAGCCAGCGGGTGGTGTAGGGGTTCATGGGTGGGCAGTGGTGCCGCAGAGTGCAGCGGCCCTCCCCACTGCACCAGCCGCACTGGAACTTCCTGTCCGCCTTGAGACACATGCCGCAGCTGTCCCGCTGAGCCGCGCACTTGTACAGGTGCACTGTGGGATTGCACGGGAGTTATGTTAGCGTTTGCACGGAGGAAATGGCTGAAAGGAAGATGAGGAGCGTTATTTATTAATTAATTTACTGTATGCTATATGTCGGGTCTGCCACGAGCAGCGCTTGCCTGGAGGATATTTCTCTAGTAAAATAAAGGAGTATGTTTTGTACACTTGACGGTTTTCATAGGTGATTTGTTTTAAGCGAGACGGGCATTTACATAATAAATATACACTGTAGGGAGGGAAACCATAAAGGGGCAGGTGGAAACAAAGAACGAATAAATGAAACATGTCAATACAAACAGTATGTTCATTATCGGCATCGCTCCATACCTTGGATGTTCTCCGGGTTATCGATGATGAAGTTACCGTTCCACACCACTGAGAAGTCCACGGGCAGCTCGCTGATTCTCATGCCTTCGTACAGATACTGCAGGCCGAGAGTGGGCAGGGGGGATAGGGATAGAAATGTGAAGCCCCCGGGCTTTGAGTGATGCATCGTCTGAATCCCACCACCCCACTTCTTCACGCTGCCCCCAGTTACCCAAGATCCATCACCACCCCACCCCTGATCACAGAACTCAGGCGTCAAGAGTCTGACGGAACAGAGACAGCAAGATGGAATCCTTCCAAAACGTGTGTGTATGTGGTGGTCATGTGTGTATCTGTGTGTGTAGAAGGAGGGAGAAGAGTCCTCTGGGAATATTTTGCACTTGGCTGAAGGGTGCGAACTTGCTGCATTCGTGCGGTGTTGCTTGTGACGTCACCAACGACCAGTGTTGGGCAGTAACTAGTTACTAGGAACTAGTTACTGTAATATTATGACATTTTCCAGTAACTAGTAGTGTAACTAATTAATTTTCCAAAACTGTAATATTATTACAATTACTAAGTAATGCTGCATTACTAGAACCTCCCCCTGGACTTCCATCTTATGAAGACTTGCCTTTATTATTTTGCTGCTCCTAGCAATCTGTCATCTGGGTTGAGAGCAGCAATGTTTCCACTGTGGCTGGTTGTTGACTCCTAAGGCTCATTATTGTTCCAGTAAAGAGGATTCATTCTAACATGAGCTGGCTACACAGGCTGGCATTTTTCGGAAGGGGCTAACCAAGGTAATGATTGTGAAAGTAATATAGTAATGTAACTAGTAACGTAACGTAAATATTATAACTTTTTGAAGGAGTAATAAGTAAATATTAACTTATTACTATTCCTAAGTAACTTGCCCAACACTGCCAATGACACAGAAAAATATAATTATCCATATGTGTGTTTGTACAGTCTGTCTGTCTGTCTGTACATCCAGCACATCCTTCCACCATTTATCCATAACTACCTCCACATACACTGCTGCAATACAAAGACCCACCTAACCCCATCCCAAAACACACACACACAGTCAGCCTACCGAGCTGTTCTGACACTGGACACTGGAGCTGTTGAAGCGCAGTGCGGTGACGCGGTGGCTGACCCCCTGGATGTGCAGGACACACTCGTAGCCTCGCTGGCCGGACTGTGGCTGGGGAAGGTTCCGGGCCTTCAGGGTGATGGGCTTCACCTCCCCGGCCGGGATCAGGATGTCCTCGGAGCGGACCAGCTGGGGACAGTCCTGAGAGCCAACCATGGGGTTATGTGATGCTTTGGTGGTGTGTGTACTGTAGATGACATACTTAATATAGCGCCCTTGTATCTTTGGTTCTTAACCAGCATATAGGAAGCTGGCAGAGAACATCATACACACAGGCACTCCAATATACGTACACATACACACATGCAGGCAGCTACGGAACTGTACACAAACTAACTAACTAAACACACACGTAATACATTTTTTAGTTCATTAATTTTAGTTATTTTTTTTAAGTTTAAGTTTACTACCTGACTTGATTGACTTGGTCAAAACGCTCTGCTGTCATTGGTGAGCAGAGCTCCCCCTGACTCAGCACATAATAGGCTGTTAAGCGTCGCCAATACTGAAATGAAGGGCTTAGATGGCATGTCTTTGTGAAGACATGGCCTGAGGCCGACACAAAGCCAGAGAGAGAGAGAGAGAGAGAGAGGTAGGAGTAGAGTAAGAGAGAGAGAGAGAGAGAGAGAGAGAGAGAGAGAGAGAGAGAGAGAGAGGCAAAGACAATTAAAGATAGCAAACTGACAGGCACAAAGAGAGTAGAGACTCAGGTGTGTGCTTGCATTGAGAGTCAGGGTGCTGGGGGCACATTATGAGGAGAGAAGTAGTAAAGTACTCATAAAGTAGGGGACGTGTGCGTGCGTGTGTGTGTGCGTGCTCCACCTACCTCGGTGGTGTTCACTCGCCCCTCCTGGAAGGAACAGCTCGAGGGGTCGTGGGTACACAAGTTGCGGTATTTGCACCAGTGGCAACGGAAGGCACTGTTCACACACGACAAGCACCTATACACACACACACACACGCACCAGAGTCAGGAGAAGGGACTGCGTCAAGTAGTATGTGTGCATGTGCATGCTTTTGTGTGTGTGTGTGTGTGTGTGCGCGTGTGGCAGGTAACAAGAGGGACATAGTTAGCATCCCCAGTGAGTACATGCTGTCATCTTATGCCCTTGGGCCTTGGCACCACAAGCCTACAACACTGCCAGTGCCAAGATCCCTGCACATCCATTTCTCTACTGGCATGTATTGTTGCCCTGCGTGTCACATGTACGCGCGCGTGCACGTGTGCATGTGTGTGTGTGTGTGTGCGTGTGTGATACACAGAGAAGCGGGAATGTAATGAGGACAAATAAGACATTGGCACAGCTTGATCCTGCAATTACCATCAGCCATGTATTGTTGGAGTGCTGCTGTAATTATAGGCTGGTGTGCGTGTGTGTGTGTGGTGTGTGTGTGTGTCACGAGGGGGGGGCATACATATTTCCTGGATATACCCCCCCCGCGTACATTTAGATGGATGGATCCCTGGAAGGGAGGACAGAAAGACCCTATAGACAGGTACCCTATATACAGATAATCTACTGTGAGAGGCGCGGCAATTTTGACGTGCTAGATTGGACGTGTGTTCACACCGAATTGTTCAGACTACATAGCTAGAATGCTAACATGTTAGGCTAGTGCGACAGTCATGTAGCTTTGCTCTCTCTCTCTCTCTCTCTCTTTCTCTCACTCACTCCCTCGCTCACACACACAAACACACACAAACACATTCTGTGAGGAAAGGTTGAATTATGCATCCTTGTTTATTCTGAAATATTAATCAGTGCAATAGCTTCTGGCAAGCACACGCTAATGCAGATGTATAGGCCAGACTCACCTTCAGGATGGGGGGGGTTGGAAGAGAGAGAGAGAGAGAGAGAGGGAGAGAGAGAGGGAGAGAGAGAGTGGGAGAGAGGGAGATGCAGGAGCTGTCTGTGTGTGTGTGTGTGAGTGTGCCATTGCTGATTAGCTCAGCTGATGTGGAAGAAGGTAATTGCTTCCTGTGCCGCTCAGACAGCACACAACCGTCTTACAACAAAAGAAGAAGTGAGTTGGAGCTACAGGGCAATGGGTGTGTGTGTGTCTGTGTGCCATGCATATTTATGTCTATATGTGCATGTGTCTACGTGTGCATGTGTGCATGCGTGTGTGTGCGTGTGTGTATGTGTGTACATTTTGTCATGCATTTTGTGTAAATTAATCCCCATTTGCAACTATGTATGTGTGTGGATTAGCTCGCGTTTGTGTGTGCGTGTTTATACTCAAATGTACACGTGCTTGCATTTACATGTATTTGTATGTGTGTGTGTGTGTGTGTGTGTCGGTGTATATAGTACAGTAGGTGCGTATGTACAGTGTGTGTCTCCTTTTCCCAGCAGAAGAGACAATGAGGAGGGCCATCTTGTCTTGGAAAGATGGGGGATAATAGCAGCATAACGTGACACACTCATAGGTTAGCAAAGAACCCTGGATCTCACACAACACAGTTCTGGCTGCCGTAAAACGCATCAAGCAAGCATTGCGACCCGCGCTCACGGGGATTCAGTTCAACATCGCTCATTCGGGGACAGACAGCCGTGAAATCAGCCGTGAAATCCCGGCTGTAGCAGCGTCTGTGTTTGTGGTTGTGTGTGTGTGTGTGTGTGTGTGTGTCGCGTGTGTGTTCATCAGAGCAGGACTGCGGACACTTCCTGTTCTGGCGTTCGGCGGGGAGCAGCTGGAGATCAGATTCCATTAGTCTTTTTACGTGGGGATATTTTTAGGGCTCACGACACTGTGGGAGCAGCCAAGGTTAAGGACTAATTGTAACCAATTCCCACAGCATTGATTCAGTAAAGGAGCGTTGGCACTGGCACGTTGCTGTTATCAACGGAGAGGGAATACATGTGGAGAATGAATGAGAATGAGGGAGAGAGAGGGAGAGAGGGAGAGAGAATGAGGGAGAGAGAGGTAGAGAGCAACTCTCACAGTTGGTGGATGCTGCAGTTGTAGAATTTGACCTCGGTGCTTATCAACATTAGACCGGTCTCCTTCGAATTCAACCGCAGCTCCACACCTGACCAGTCTGAGACAGAGAGGACAAATATTTACCATACATGCATACAAGATACAATTGATTTACCTATAGTATTCTGTTTTGTTGAAAAAAAAAAAAAAAAAATCCTACCCTGTGATATCAACTTCCTATTTCCATATCTTCTGGCATATACAGTAGCTACAGTATATCCATCATAATGTGAGAACACAATATATATATATATACAATACTGTAAGAATGCACTATTCATCCCAGTTGCTGCACATAACAATGGCTATTACACTGTGAGCCCGTTCCAGCATTGTCCCGCATCACCTTATCTGTCCACCGGTGGCGCAGCAGAGCACCGGTGGCTGGCCGGTATGACAAGGACTCCCTTTGCCCTTATGGCAGAACAGCACATGATTTAACAACATATGATAACACCTGACCTGCCTTCGTTTACATTTGAGCATGTAGCATTTGACACAGGACGGGTGCATGTGTGATACGATCGCACGCGCTAACATGTAGGCATAATGTGAAACATCACAGGTGCACCGTGACGCTGGTGCTGATAGCAGGTAAATGTTCACACCGTGTCTTTGTTATCCGTCACACTGATGAATAAGGCGCGTGCCCCCATTACAGCACAGTCACGTGGGACAATGTTGTATGCAGGGAGGGCAGATGAACGAATACGCAGGTGAACTGAAGCATAGTTGTATGTATAAACTAAAACACGGAGTTGCGTAATTGGATGCATTCTCTGCCTGGTATGTTGTTGAATAGAGACAGAGCTGGCTGTGCCTTCCCCTATAAAAGCCAATCTTTCCTCCCGCTCACTGAGAATGCAGACTTCATTAATGTGCGCGTCTGTCTGTGCGTGCGCGTGTGTCTGTCTGTGTGTGCGTGTGCGTGCGTGCACGTGTGTGTGTGTGTGTGTGTACACTGCGTGCTGAGGCTCAGATGACATTCAGTGTGTAGGAGGCTTGAATAACCCACTGTGCACTGTTCTCTCCACAGCACCTGTTGGGATTCAGAATGCGTTTCACACAAGACCGTGTAGCCAGGCAGGCAGGGCTGTTATGTGTCTCCCAGCCAAGCAGCATTTGTCTAACAGGAGCTGGACGATTCTTTGCTTCCTGTCCATGTAAACTCTGCATGTATGAGATTGTCTGTTTGTTCTCGGACAGGCACATTATTCGACACTTCAAGACTTGTGGTGTCCATTCTTCAGGAACACTATTATTCTAAAAGCATCTCCTCTCCTCTCCTCTCCTCTCCTCTCCTCTCCTCTCATCTCCTCTCCTCCTCACTGCCAGTGAACAAGGTGAAGTGTTATGAACCCACAGTCTAGGGAGGGAGATGGACTGATTGCAAAATGGCGGACTGTGTGGTGAGAGTGGATGTTGGGGGTAGGGACAGGCGTGGGGCGTGTGTGTGTGTGTGTGTGGTGGGGGGGACGGGGGGACGGGGGATGGGGGGGTGTTGGGGTTGGCTTTCGGCGGGGATTAGCTGACATTTACCTGGGGGAGAAAGCCATATTAGCGCTCAGTGCACCACTCCCCACGGGAGCTCTGGGCAAACACGGATGCCATTTGCTTAGAGGAAATGGGGGTTACCGCGCCCCAGAAAACACACAGAGATTTCCATACGCACTGCACATTATATATTATTCAGACTATTCAGGTGGTGCTCAAACAACAGGTGTTTGTATTCCTAATGACGTATGCATTTGTAAATTAATGGCAACCAGCCAGAGTAAAATATGTATAGCAAACCGCAACGGTGATATGAAAGCTAGAAATGTCATGAAAATCCAATGAATACTTTATTAGGGGTTATTTTGCTATCAGTGGATCTGTATTTTATATTTGACAACGTTTGAAGAAACGGTGTTCTCATTGCTCTCTGGGAAATAACATTACTTTAATGGCTACTCACTTTTACCAATTGAATGTACAATTCACAGTAGAGCAGGGGGTTGTTTTCTTCCTACTAGTTCCTTAAAGCACAGGCCTACGTTTCTCAAGCCAACCGTGTGCCTGGGCTGTGCTGTTACCAATCAACCCCATCATCATCACAGTCAACTGTCCACGTCAGTACTCCCCTACATAGCTAACATGCTAACATGTTAGGCTAGTGTCCATTAGCAGCAGTAATAGGCCGCGGGGTCCCGATCTGATCCCCCATCAGCCCTAATGGGCTCAGGAGATGCACCAAGCACACTCCAAGACCAGCAAACCGGTCCTAAGGCGGTGGGGGATTTACTAAACAGACACAGTCCGAGTGAGGGAGGAGCGATGGATCAATAGGGATGGACGAGATAATGTTTGTGTGTGTGTGTGTGTGTAGACTGGCGACGAGCAAACCTCATTATCAAACAAACCAACAAAGTGCTTGGATTTGAACAAAGCCGTGCTTTTGATGTGTGTAAGCTCTGCTGTGTTTTGGATCAACTTTGTAAACCCTCATGTCACATCTATGGTCAGTGTCAAATAGAATAGAGCGTGTTTATTGTTAACTGTGCGTGTCTCCTAAGGGTGTGTGCATCTACCTTGGTCAGTTGGGATGAGCGGGACATCTTTGGCTGCTGGAGACACACAGAGGATTTGATTTCCGTTTACTTTTCCCTCCACCTCAGTCAGATTGCCGAAAGAACAGGTGATGCCCGCAGAAAGATCTGGAACATTGCTCACCTTCACCAGCAGCTGTACACAGGGGCAGCAAAGGGTTTTACTGTAGCTGCTGTAGCCAAACTTTACAACTGTGGTTACTAATGATAGGTTAAAGAGATAAATGGGCTTCATTACCCTGAATTACTTAAATATGTACTGACATTGGGGACGTCAGTCATTGTGAGCAAAACATGAAATTTAAAAGAAACAGTAAATGTTAGCTCAAAATAGTCAGCTATTATACAGTAGTCATTACAATATGGCTTTTGGTTCTGTACTCTCTTTTTCATCTAGGTCCAATAGTTTCATCTAGGTCCAATAGTTTCACATAGTGATGTGATTTCATCAGTGTCAGATGAACTGGAATGGCGATCTGAAAATATGATTTGTTGGTTCCTTGTTCTGTGAATTTCAGTTAAACAAATTCATGAAATGCAAGCAAAAATTGGGAAAAATGAACAAAGACACATTCACACAAACACATTCACAGTTACACACACAAATACGCAGACGTCTGAAGTGATTCTCTCGAGAGGTGACATGGAGGCTAGTGTTCAGCTGCTCTGCCTATAAATAAATGTATTTTGCGTGCAGGGTGTGTGATCTGGCTTTCCAGCCAAGAGAGGCCGCCTGGATAATTATCACCATGGCATTTCACAGCCTTGTTCTATTAGCTGTTATTTTAGGCCGTAGCGTTTGAAGTTTCCTTTTGTTTTATCTGCCTCTCACTAAACACCGCAAGGCAGCTGGGACAGGCATGTGATCTAACTAGCTAAACTGCAGGCTTTTCATCACTTGCTGAATGTCTCCGTAACAAACAGTAATGACTCCTTAGCATGCTGGTTTTACATGCAGCCCTTTACACAACATGAATGAGACAATAGTAACAGAAAAGTTCAGAAAACTAATCCTACAAACTATTATTTATACAATCATAGAATTGTATTATTTTGTGCATACTATACAGCACATTAAAGTTAATTCAATGTTAGCCATTTATATTCAAGTTACCATTAAGATAAATACTCATTTCTGTAGTACTAGTGAAGCTGTTACATTTATTTAACTTTATTTATTATTCATGTATTTATTCATTCATTGTTTGGGGTATGCAAAAAAAAAAACTACTTGTGCATGCTACTACTGATAACTTCCCGCTCTGCAGCGATGAAATAATGATTTATTAATGAACATAAATGAACATAAATCATGCACTGCAGCTTAAATTACAAAATCAGTATTGAGTTGCACTTCATGTGTGCCTTTACCTTGGCACTCATGTGGCTAGATGTTTTGATTATTTGTCTATGGAGGGCCTCTCTCTTCTCTTTCACTATTTATGTTGCTTTTCTCTGAGGTGCGTCTGAGAGATCCTTGATTACAGGAGTCACAGCAATCAATGTCCTTTGTTCAATACAGCATTTCCTATGCAACCTCTCACATCAATTAGCTCTCATCATTCTGACGAGTCCCGCACACATAAACACTACAGCATTACATGCACTACAAACACTAGTCTTCTACAGAGCGCGCCACATGCATGTTTGGGTGTGTTTAGCACTTGCTAGACCAACTGCTTAGTGAAGCAGTGGGTGAGACGTCAGTAATGACGGTCAGCCTAATTGGCCACTGATTTTTAATAAAGGTAATTTTATTGTTTCCGGCTTGGCTTTCGCCTTTCAAGCTTGGCTGGTGGTACCCAACTGAAGAGGCTTTGTTGTCATGGAAATACATTTGCAAGAGTGTGTATCCTGACGAGGCAGGGAGTTGACTCGGATGTCGGCACAGCTGACGTAGTCATTTAAGAACTAGCCAAAATGCACACTATAACATGGGAATGTATGGAGAGTACAACAAACTGTTTCAAAAGGAACTATACAAATAAAGTTTATTATTATTATTATTATTATTAAAGAGCTGTCATTTGCCATGCACAGCAAAGACATTCAGCGAGAGTACACTTCCAGGAATCTGATGTGAAATCAAAGCAGTAAACAAACTTGTTGCATAGATTAGTGTGTGTGTGTATTAGCGTATAGGTGTATTGCTTTAAGATTGGTCTTCAACCCCCCCCCCCCCTCACCCACACACACACACACACTACAATACACCGTCCACACAAATACCATCCTCAAAGCCGCAGGTTATAAAATGAAATTGTGCGCTGATCCCAGATCTAAACACACCACCGATTTGAGTGTCTTTGAGTGCCTAATGCACATCGGAGAAGCATTCATAGTTAGGTTCCAGTCGTACTTTTCAGTAGACTTATTATGAACATCAGTTTTACATTGTGGGTGTCTGTAAAAGCTTTTGTGCGCCACATGTATGCACCAACAAAACACTGAATAGAACTCCGAGCCTCTTAATGAAGCTCGATCAGTCCATGTTCAGTTGGGTCCACGTGGAGATGTATCGCAGTGTACCCTGGTGCACTTTAACACCCACGCCTCCACCCACATAAACAAACATCTTGGCACGCACACACAGACAAATCGACTGCGCCTCCCCACATGAATGCATGGCTAAAAAGACCCACACTGAGCTCCTGTGAACCTATATCTAATGTTTATGCATCGCTCACAAGCAATACCAAGCTTTTTCGTGTGGGTAGACTCTATACATCAACAGATGGGACTGCATTGTTTCAAAAACAATTAGCAGATGAGATTGCAAGTATGCGTGCGCGGGTGTGTGTGTGCTAACTTACCGGTACGCTGGGTTCTGACACGGCGATGCTGTCAGGGTACACGGTGGCCTTCACACACTGGTTGAGAGAAGCAGCAAAACGGTAGGGCTCGTCGGCACGCTCACACCGGTTCCTCTGGGAGCACCTGCGACAAATGAGTGGGGACAGGGCACAGCAGGGTCACCAGTGTTGTAGAAGAAATGTACACCCAACTCACAACACGGGCGGCCATTGTTGGAGAACAAGGGTAAGGCTAATTGGTGGAAAACTAATATCAAGTTAGCCAGAAAGTAGGAGCAACATTTAAATTAATGTGAATATGAATATTAACCAAAGGAGAGTGTGGGACTGCCTGTATATTTAACATAAATATTTTTTTACTGTATATAATAATTTTTATATATATAATATAGAGGTCTTCACGGGTCCTTCGAGACCTGAAATTCCGGAGAGCCGACCTGAGACAGGATCAGGTTGGGTCCAACTTTGAGTGTTTGGCTCGGATGTTGGTCAGGTCTGACATAAACGCTATATTTCCCGGGTAAATGCAATTTACCAACTGGACTTGGTAATTCATTAATAAATATGTTTACATTATTATATGCAGCTTAATATATAAAAAGAAGCAATTATAAAATGTTGACACCGAAAACAAATAGCATTTTTTTTGTCATGGTTTGACGAAAGAGGTTCAGTGGCGCCGGCGAGCGATACTATTGTCAACGCCTCTGAACAGCCAACTTTTCTGCACTATTCCTTGACTATTGACGGCGACATGGAATCACCTGTTGCTACACAGTTTTACAGTTTTAAGTTTTAAGTTCTGTTTATCCTTTTGGTACTCAGCGGGTCTTTTGGACCCGAATGGGTATGGGTCCATAAAAAAAAAAATTCCACGGTACTTTTCGAGTACAGTTGTCGTACCCGACACTGTTTGTTGTCTGCTTCATTCGGAACAGATCTCAATTTAAGGGTTTGAAGGCATTTATGCAAATCACGTCGGGTGAAAAATGCTTTGGTTATCTTCCGATCATGTCCAAATGTTAGGACCCGTGAAGACCTCTAATATGATAATAGGACAGACAATAGTGATAAATAATTAATTTTGTTATTATTTCATTATTTTTTAAAATAATAAAAAATGTATAATTTGTTTATCAATAAAAATCTGTGCATTTGAACACGTTAAAAGTACAAGTAAAAAGTACAAAAAAGTACAGCAAGTCGAGCAAGATTCTATTTAGACAAGAACATTTCTGTGTCACCATGACACTGAATATAAGTGTAATCTTTTGTGTAGTCTTCTGTTTATCTTAGGGAATTGAATGAGTGAAGAAAAAATAAAACAAAATTAATTACAAGTCTGAAAAAGCTGAAAAAGCAAGCAATTAGTAATCACATATACATTTTACATGATCAAATAAAGTGATCACTGTGTAGTAATACAAATAGAACAAAAAATGAACACACTGGGTTAAAATATCACACGTAACTCGTGTCAGTGTACAGTAACACATCCATGGACGGTAATAGCTGTAATAGCTCATGTCCGACCAGCTAGCCTATGGTAGTTGCGGCAGAAGACGTCTTCTGATCAAGGCCTTCGCTGGAACCCCCATGCATACCCGGCGCGCTGCAGAATGAACCTGCACCGGTGTAATAGCCAGCGGCAGCGCCTCCAGTGTCTCATTTAATTTGCCGCAGTCATACAAACCATAGTAGCACAGCGCTAAGCACAACGCGCCCAAATTACATCCTTCAACCACAGCAGAGCTTTGGAGACATAACTAGTGCAAATGATGCCCCATTTGCTCGTAAGGGATCTTAATGGTGAGGGGTTGTATTTGTGTATTTGGTACCTGAAGAAACTACCCCAAACACACACACACACACTCAATCCACCCTTGTCGCTCATTAAAACTCTCGACGTCTCCTCCTACTTATTAAAAGTGTGTGTGTCCTCCTACTTATTAAAAGTGTGTGTTTGTGTGTGTGTGCGTGTGTGTGTGTGTGTGTGTGTGCCTTCCCTCCACCCCCATTAGACCAAAGACACGGCATCCTTGTCCAGTGTCTAGCTCTATAGTCCTCTACAGCAGCGCTGGCTAACTGGCTGTCTGGTCACACTAGCTCTAATTGGCCCCCGACAGGTCAGACGCTGTCAGACGAGACACTGGAGCAACCTCGTCCCTCTCCTCTGTGTGTGTGTGTGTGTGTGTGGACGTACCATGCATTCTTAACCACACACTCTCACACATCTTGACTCGGAGCCATGTCTTCATCTCCAACCATTCTGTGTAATTATCTGTCAGAGGTTGGACACACACATCAACAGCTATATTCATGTACAGTACACACACACACACACACACACACACACAGCTCCCTGGGGTGTTTGGCGAGCAGGGGAGTGTAGCGTGTAGCATTAGTGTAGGGGTGTGCATTCCCCCGCTGAGAGGGGGAGGAGGGGCCATTGCAGCCGTAGCATGTGAAAGCTTTTAAAAAACATGGCGGCCCAGACTACTCCCGCCCTCCCCTCACCCTTCACCCCCCCGACCAAGCTCAATAGCCCGGAAACTGGGTTTCTACACCGTTAATTTTGCCGTTTTAGCTTTTCATCTACGCGGGTCCTCCTCTCCTCTCCATTTGGCACATTTGACTTTGTCCCTTCTTCTCTCTCTCTTTCCCTCCCTCCCCCCTACACTCTTGAGCTCTGACAGGGTGCGTCTACGTCTGTAATTTGCCGCTTCTCTCTTACATCCGTAATGGTGGCGGGAAAATGATACTTAATTTGCTTTCAGGTGTGGTGGTGCGGCACAATGTTTTATGCATGGCTTGTGTGTTGTGTGCGTGTGTGTGTGCGCGTGTGTGTGTGTGTGTGTGTGTGTGTGTGTGTGTGTAGAGGTGGGAAAAAAACCACACACACACACACACACACAATAATGACTAGGTCATTAAGATGGCAACAAAAAAAACCCCACATTGAGTTTTCTCCCCTTTCCTTTTTCAAAGTATATATTTCTTTGTGTCTTTTGAAACTAGGCCGTAAAAGCCCCGACCAGCCCCACTGCCACCACTGCAGTGGAGGAGGGTCAGCCGTTGCCATGGCTTTAGTGAGCCGGCCGTAATGGCCGTGTGTAGTTTGCGGCTGACCTCTCGCCTCCCTCGTTAGCTGGAGTGTGCATGGCGAGCATCTAACTCTGGCTTCCTGCTTTCCCCCTCATTCCCCACCTCACCAGCTCTATCATCACCCCCCCACACACACACATACTCCTCTCCTGTCCTCTCAGACCCTCTCTCTGTTGCCTGGCAGCCTTCTTTGTATTCCGTCACTCAACATTCCTGAGTTCGAGTCGGAAATCAAGGGGAGGGAAGCGACGTTGCGGAATGCTCAGCAGTGTTAAGATGAGGCATTCGTAAGCATCAATGCCTGACTGTGTATAGTTTACCTTCTCTTCACTTGCTTTATTTTAACATACACGTGCCACACGCACAGGCAAACACAACTGCAATACATTTGTAGTGCACTCACACACGACAAAAGACAAACAAACACATACTCGGTTCTTGTATAATGAGCTCATGGCATTTTCCCTCCAAAAGCATTAGCAGCTCTGTCCATGGTGCTGAACTTTTAGCTAGTGCTAGCTAGCACTGGCTAGCTACATTATGCTACTACAGTATTACTACTCGGCGGTATCTTACTCTTACTACAATTCAAGAGGATGCTAAAAACGCACTTAAAGTGAAAAGTGTAAAGTGGCAGCTGAGTCACAGCCAATTGATATGCCTGCTAACGGTCCTGGAAGACAGCGAGTCTTGCACAATGGACAGGAAAACACAACAACAATGAACAGACAATACAGCTGAGAAGAACAGTGCTGCTATAGTTTCTTATTCGGGTAGTCTTTGGGTGTGCCGCTGTAATGCTGAGGTCTGTCTGTCTCAAGGTATGTGAAGGGCACTTTCTCTATGAGATGGGTAACAGGAGCCCTACCTGGCAGTCTAATTCAGAGTCCCTTCCTCTAGACAGGCAATTACACTGTCATCTATTCTGTGCCCAGCTCTGACAGGCACGCACACACACACACACGCACACACACACACACACACACACACACACAGTAAAGAACATGTAGCCTTGAAAAACACATTGAATTGAATTGAAATGAATGCCCACATGCACACACATCGTCTCAGACACATTTGTGCAAATGGACAGCTATGCAGACACTACACAGACACACACACACACACACACACACGCACGCATACACAAACATAGGAGTTGAAAAGAGAGTAGTGCCTAGACAGGCAATAGGGGAAGATTTCCCCCTCTCTCTTTGTCTCTACCACATGTAGGTGCTTCAGCGAAGGTGTAAAGGGAGCATGTCTGATTGCAGCTCTCAGTGTGAGCACCACATTTAAAAACAGCAGGAGAGAGAACAGAGGGGAAGCCATTTTTAAATCACTTTCCTTCCCCTGCTATAGACCCAGGCCAAAACAACACCAAAGAACAAAGACAAGGCGGTATGGCACGCAGAGGAAAAGAGAATTTGGACATGGGGCGGGCGGAGGCAGGAGGATGTGGGAGACTTTTATTTACTGCATATCTGATTTCATTCAATGACGCTAGTTTTGTCACCTGTTACAGTATGCAGGGAGAGGGGGGGTATTGTCAGAATAGAGTGATTAGGGGAGCTATGAAACATGGGCTTTCTACACACACACACACTCCCTCCCTTCACATCCCTGCTCTTTGTGAATACTGAGTAATGCAGATATGCTGTTGCATGTCTAAACAGTGTGAATATCTACTGAAAAGGGGCCGCAGGCAGAAAAGAATATAAAAACATTAGCAATGAAAAATAAATAAATACATAAATAAATAAACAAACAGGTTTTATTTTCTCTTCACCTAGCTTCAAAGTAAACTCACAACTCAAAAAGGCGTCGTGGTTTGTGAGTGAGCGGTTTGAAACACAAAGTTCACGCCACAATGGCTCCACAACGGCTTGGGAGTTCTGTCCTAAAGCAAAATGCTTGAGTCATTGAGGACGTTGCCCCGCACGACATAGAGCAGTGGAGCCCGTTCCTGCTCACTTCATCTCTATGGACATCTGGTGACACACACACACGCACGCACACACACACACACTTATAGTAGAGCGTTTAAATGTGGGCAGAGAGAGGCCATAGAGATTGGCTCACCAAGCGACCATTGCTCCGTGCCTAGACCCCACGCTAGCTAGGCTTCACTTGAATGAGCAGTGCAGAGAGCCAGCGAGTGAGCGAGAGAGAGAGAGAGAGAGAGAGAGAGAGAGAGAGAGTCTGAATAAGAGCGATAAAAGCGACAGGCGAGATAAGGACAGGGTTTGTGGGACCACTCGTGGAATCAAATAATCTGGAAGCAAACACGTTTATTCATAATTGGCTTATGACTAACACGAAGACCTCCCAACCCCCCACTCCCACTGCCACTGCCACAAGCCCTCTATCTCTCTCTGTGCCCCCCGCTGCCATGTATGGGTACCCTATAATTAAATGCTACCGCCAGCCTCGTTGGCAGATAAACCTCTGCAACAGCCCCGCGGTTACATATCTAATAAATCTCGTCGACCCCTCAGCATTCTATTACGCACATCATTCATCACCGGCGGCGAGCCTATGCACGAGGAACCCATGCGAGTATTGACACACACGTGTGTTCTGATCAATATCTCATTATGTCCAGATTGGGGAGATGAATGTAGCTGGCTACAGCCGGCTAAGTGCTGCTACTGGCTGATGAGTAGGCCATTAGACACACAGGCTGACATCCACAATGGAGCCAAACGACCATTAGCACCGCTAGGCTAATTGTTGTGGCCATAGGTAAATTAGATGGGGTTTTATGGTTAGTGTTTAAGATTGCACCCAGCTGGTACATGGCTGGGCCAAAAATTAACAAGTTTTAACAAGCAAAAATGTCAAATGTACATGTTTATTATTTTACTAATGGTCAAACTGCCAATACAACTAATTAGCGTTGTTTAGCATCATTGTTTCTTAAGATTGCTGCTTTATTACAATATAGCCTTCCCCGACCAAGAGTTTCTGCCATAGCTCACTGTTTATATTCTGAAATATTACTGGGTGTGGGGTTGGGGTATGTATATAGTAAGAGCTTGAGTTTCAAACCAATACAATATTAGTTTGGACCACTTGTAATGCAGGATACAAATCAACTATCTGCTCACGGTATGCTAGCTGTAGGCTCTGTGTGCTTTCTGAAACAAGGAGCCTTTGCAATGCGATTGCAATGTGTGGGGCGGGGCTTCTGCGTGAGCACCCTATATGGCACTGAAGGGAGATGTGTTTGTATGCTGATAGAGTTCAAACACCAACAAGCTTTCTCCAGAATGACTGACTTAACATCTTGGGCTACCTTCCAAGCCAAGGTCATTCCCACCGTCACGGTGGTGATGAAACGAAACCGTTAAGGTGGATTTGTTTAGGATGCAGGACAAATCGGCTGATAGCATTTAAGGTAATAGCATTGATTTGTGTAAATGGACAATATCCCCATTGCTACTGGTTGTCGACAGCCGCTGTGTGATTAAAGTGAGGAGAAATTAAAACACTAACATTAAAACAGCTGAGAAAACGAGCATTGGCTACAGAAGACAAGGAGGAAAAAGGCATACTCACAAATTGAAAGATGAAGAGAAAAGAGGATGGGTGTATAGCACAAAGATACAGGGTGTACAGCATAAAGAAAAGGCTGTATTTCACTTGGAGTTAGAAGTAATACCCTCTCCAGCTTTATTGTAGATGCACTTCAGACTGACAGTGAAGTACCGCACCTTGCATTTCCCAGAGCAGCCTTCAAATGCTGACTAAGGCTCTACAGGGGCCTACTAACACAACGATATCATCACAATACACTATCGCTGATCTAGACGTGTACACCGAACAGATTCAAATAAATGTTACATACTGTGAGTCTACAGCCTATCACTATGCTAGTACTATAAGGTTTCAGGTTTCATTTGTTTCATACGGGTTCAATGCTGCAACGTGCAATGTCTTGAAACAGCACAACAAACCCTCTACTTCTCTACTAGGTTGGGAGAGGTAAACATGAGCTCCATTCAAATTTGCAAATGTGGTAAATATGTTTTCTTTCAACTTTTGACTTTGCACACTTTGTGTAAACATTCCACATTGTTAGATGTAAACTGTAACCCTGAGTCCAGCGTACAGTATGCGTGTATTTGCAGAGAACTACCGCCTCAGACCGATTGTTGTGTGTGTTCGCAAACGAGGTAAACTCGAAGCAGCAAACGGAGTGCAAAGTTGTTGCCAATTTGAACGCAGCTCAGCTACGACTCCGAGGAACATTTTACAATTGAAAACCCTCTTCTGGGTAAGGCTAGAGCTAATTTTTTTGTCAGCTTATGGCCGGGGCACAGAGAAAGACAAGGGTATTCTTGTTTTTTGTTATCAGCCGATGACACAGGCTGCCAACGCTCCTTCAGGAAGTGGTGATTAAGGAGGGCTGGAGCTGATGAGCCAATCAAACCACCGCACCGTTTTTCACGGCCCCGTCAGAGTGTGTGTGTGTGTGTGTGTATGTGTTATTGAACCACCCCCCCCACCCCCAATTCACTTTGACTATGTTCTGTTTTCTATCTTCCCTCGCTCTCCGAGCTTGTGCTGAGCGCCTAGCAGCTGCTAGTAATTAAAGGACTTTAGAGGCTCACGGCGTTCTTGACGGGAGGACGGAGAGGGGTGGGGGTAGTGAGGTGGGAAGGGGGGGCATATATAGCACCCCCCCCCACACACACACACACACACACGCACACACACACACACGACGACGCCATTTCTCATCACTGTGGACCAAGCTAATGCCCTGCCGTGTTCCTAATTAGCCACATTGGTGTGGAGAGCTTCAATCAGCGCACTCACACGCGCACGCACACACACACACACAAGCACACAAACAGAAAGAAACCCCCGGCGGCGGCTGCTGCAGTGGGCTAGGAGGCGAAGACAGGGGTCAGACATTGCGGTTGAGGGTGGGGAGCTGTTATATACCTGCTGAAGACTTGATTGAGATGAGATGAAATGACGTGAGGTGCAGAGCAGAGGTGCCTGTCTCGCCGTGTGCGCGTGTGTGCGTGTGTGTGTGTATGCAAAACATTTATAATTTCATACTGAAAAATCAACATTGATTTACGGACGGAGAGATTTTAGGTGTGTGTGTGTGTGTGTGTGCGGGGGGGAGGGGGGGGTTATTTAGGGAGATGCAAGGGAAATCTATCACTGATCACAGCTGCGGGTTCAGGCACCGTGGCTGACAATAAATTGACTTTGGGCTGTTTGGGATTTAGAACGTGTGTGTGTGTGTGTGTTTGTGAGTGCTCTCTTCAAGGGGATGCAGCTGCTTTCATCTGGAGTGCAGTGCGCACAGCCTCTTCCTACTGGCTATACAATACATCCACATGCATCTCTGACAGCCTCTCTGAGCCAACTGTGCCGCCTACATTTACAGGTGTGTGTGACTCCAATTCCACCTCTTTCCTCTGCGGCGTCATTAGCACCTACAGTGCAGGTGAGAATCGTATAGTAAACGCTAACGTGCCTAACAGCGCACCTCCGCTGCTGCTTGAAGAGCATAGAAGAGGTTAAACGTACTGTACCACGCTTCGTGGTACAGTACGCCTTGTCTCGTGTCTGAGCGACGTCGCGGCCGCGTTGTTTCATTGTCACGCGCGATCACGCTCAGAGGAGGGGAATAGAGGCGGGAGGGGGGATTACCGCAGACAGGTGGCGCGGGGCTTTGTATAGCAGATGGCTGGCATGACGCGATGCTAGGCACTGACCCTTTTGCCCCTCTGCCAACACAGTAACAAGGTTAGGGCATGTCCACACACAAAGCGACACACACAGACGATCACACACCCACACACACGCGCACATTTGGACGTTCAACAAATTTGCACGAAAACGCTGAAAGTAAACAACCATTCGCGCGTCAAACGTTCCCCATCCACAGCAGCCATCCAAAACCCCCATTCATGTCTTAGCATCACCTCCACAGGTACAGATATTTTCCTACCAGACCCACACAAAAAGAGTATGATGAAGAGCCAGGCGCACAGGGGTAATGTTGTGGTAAATGATCCCTGTGTGAATGCGCGAAGAGCACCAGGGAAAAGGAGAAACTGGAGGCAGACCCCCCCCCTTTCCTCCGCGCAAGGAACACATGCTGAATTACCTTGTCGCCTTGGCAATTATTTGTCCCTGTCCCAGCTTGGGAGTGATGTAAATTACTTTAAGTGCACTTTTGCCGGGACCGCTATTGCGTTAATGATGACTCTGACAACACAGAACAGATTTTGGCTATACCTTCAGAGGGGAGGAGGTATTTAAGTGGGGGGAGAGAGAGCGGGGACGTGTCAGATAAACAACAGCACATACTGTGGAGTGTACTTGTTTGTAATTCACAGAGAGAGGGACAGACAGAGAGATAATTATTTTTGTTGTATTTATCTTCAACCCAAATCCTTCTCCATCATTTCACCTAAACACGATCACTTCCGCCCAATTTACAGCTGTCTACTGAGACAAGTGACTCATATGACTAAAAATGAAAATGTGATAAATACAAATATTTCCCCCACTTCTCTGCAGGCAAATTGGCCTTATTTTCCTTCCTACTGCAGTAACAGGCGCTCTCCAGTAGGTGTCAGTCAGGGCTTCTATGTTCAATGCTTTGCAGAGACCTAAAACAGTATATTTGAAAATCCAGACTGATTGGATTTCAGTAGTCTCAGGTGCTAAGGCACAGGATACAATGAGTCTGTCTCTCTGTCTGTCTGTCTGTCTTTGGTTTGTTCAATCATTATATTGTTCCAAAAAGAATAATAATAATAAAAAAAAAATCTTTTAGAAGAAGCTGCACTGCAAAAATCAGCAACAGGTCATTGTTGCTGTGACGAGTGGTTCTGAGGCACAGCTGTTCATTTCAAGTAATAACTACACCGTCTCCTCTCCTCCAAATCAAACGTATTCTTCGGCGGTGAATGGGAACGCCACTTGTGCCTCGTCTGGTTGCCGGGCGCCATGAACGTCCGCTCGTTCAGGACCAGCAGCGTGCGTCCGTGATGCTTTACTTACATGTTGTGCAGGACGCACCAGCCGCAGTGTGGGTCTCCTGAGCTCAGACACTCTCCACACGTCACGTACTGCTCACACGACTCGATGGGGACCTGGGTGACCTGAAAGCACACGAGCACATCAGTGTGACTGTGTTAAGTTAGACAAAGCATCATACAGTGTACACAAACTGTGTATAGCATCACACCCAGTAATCCACCCAACCCTGCGCTTGAACATTGTATCTTCAACACAAAAGAAACAAACAACAAATGAAACACAAAGGCACAAATGGCAGAAGTCAAAAAATGCCTAGCCGCTTTGCTGCATTATTTCTTTTTAAACTGTGTTTTCACGCGGCTTCTTAAAAAAAAACACACACACACACACAGCACTGTGCTTTGCCGATCACGCTCACACACTGTGAGTTGACAGGCCCGGGGAACCGTGAGGGCAACTGTTGCCCTGTTTTCTCCGCCAGCCAAAGACACAGCAGCGGGCAGCTGGGACCAGCTGGCCAATGCGAGCGCTCCCGCTGCCATCACTGGGCGCTTTGTGTGTGCCGACGCATCTGTCCACCTGGGTAGGGCCTGGACAAACACCGCCACGGGGAGAGGGCTGGTGACCAGCCCTCTATCCCGAGTCCAGCTTCATTAAAAACGCCCCCTGCAGGGCTGCGGTGGAACGCCCCGCCGCCTAATGGCATACGCAGATAGGAATCCCACGAGTCTCACTGGGACGACAATATCTGTGTCTCTGAACGTCCATGCTGCTTGTTTGTTTATGTAATGCAAGGGAGAACTGAACGGATTTTAAATATGCAGAAAGAGATTTGAATATGAACCTCGGTGCCACAGTGGGGGCGTTCCCATCATTTGAATGAGATTCAAAAACCCTTGTAGCCCTACAATACATGTGTGAGTGCCATTAAAAGCAACACAGTGAAGCTCATTTACATGCCGTGCACGGACACGTGTAATGGACACCGTGTTATCGTGTGAGACCGCATAAGACCACATTTGTCTTTTTGCCTGGTGCTGTTGCCGTCCGTCTGTCTGTCTGTCTGTCTGTGTGTGTGTGTCTTTTTGGCAGTCTTGCGCCACATGGCTCTCAGTCTGTTTGTGTTAACATGCAGTAAGCAGAGATCTCTGCATGTGTTGGTGTGTGTGTGTGTGTGTGTGTGTGTGTATTGGTCTCCCATGGGGCTACTCAGCTCACACCTGCATCTCAACTGGCTACAAGCACGCACATACACATGCAGTATGCTACACGCACACACACACACAACCCATGGCAC
Organism: Typhlichthys subterraneus; assembly: GCA_027564835.1. Classification (NCBI taxonomy): domain Eukaryota; kingdom Metazoa; phylum Chordata; class Actinopteri; order Percopsiformes; family Amblyopsidae; genus Typhlichthys; species Typhlichthys subterraneus. The sequence continues at coordinate 1,217 of JAODUH010090665.1, read as the reverse complement.
AGGCGCACTGCGTAGACGCAGAGTAAATAAAACATAAAGCAATAAAAAGCGATGTGCAGAGTGCGTTTGATGGCTCCATACAGATCCATTTCCAGCCTTATCTCTCTTCCTGCTGCCCCGGTGCTGGCCGGATAAAGACAGCCCAGGCTCTGACAGTGTACGTGAGCCCCCAGCGCTCTAGTGTAGTCTCAGATCGATGCAGGGCCAGGCAGCTCTGGATGGGGCGGGCTGGAGCATCAGTCCCTGTAGGACGGCGATCTTAAATGCCACTAGCTGCACGGCGCGCGCTGGGATCAGATTTCAACTGGTACGGGACTTAAATGACAAAATGGCAACAGACCGGTGGGATCCAGTCGGAATGAACAGGAACATTGTGGGGGGATGTTGTACGATTAGACTTCTCAAAGCCTTCTCATTTTTTAGTCTTGAAACGTGTTTGGGAGCTCAAAGCACCATCTCCATCTGTTATGGCCCCCCAGGCAACAGTGGCTACTACTGGCACAGTGGGCTGCTGACAGTGGGCTTGCTGTGCGTAGCGGACACCCCTGTTGAGATTAACCCCTCCGTCACCCCAACAAACTGCGTGCATGTGCAGCCCCCACAAACCCACCACACACACACACACACACACGACGAACAGGTGGCGCGCTGTAATGAGCTGCAGGCCGGGTCACATCAGCAGCAGCGTCCGACAAGTGTTAGCAAAACAAACCCGGCAGCAATGTGAGTGTATAAAGTAAGATATGATGGGGTGGATAGCACCCTTATAGCCCTATAAGGGATACAGTGCACCTCTAGTCTGGACACATACACTCTTCTCAGACATTCAAAAGTTATATCATGTTAAGTGTGACCCCCCCCTCCCCCCCCAACCAAACAGTGTTGGAGACAGCTGTCTGAGTGGTGCGCCCTCAGCCCCCCTCCTCCTTATGATCTTTGTACAGACGGACGCTTCGTTGCACACTAACTCCTCCAGCCCTCGCTGTCAGCTGATACAGACAGAAACACTAGAGGAGGAGGGAGAGAGGGAGGCAGGGAGAGATTTACGAACCTCAGAGACAGAGAGAGACACAGGGAGAGAGAGAGAAGGAGAGAAAGAGAGAGAGAGAGAGACAGAGAGAGAGAATGAGAGAAAGAGAGAGAGAGAGAGGAGAAAGAGAGTGAGAGAGAGAGAGAGAGAGAGAGAGAGAGAGAGAGAGAGAGCGGGAGGCCCAAGA
>JAODUH010090643.1:0-14424 GCA_027564835.1 Typhlichthys subterraneus | reverse complement strand
TATTTAGCAAGGTAACGCTTGAAGGGCCATTTTACTGTGGGAATGTTCCAGAGTTCAGTGACAACACAACATCCCACAAGCAGATAGGACTACTATTAATACTGCCACGTAATTTAATTAATAATATCAACAGTAAGAGTGTTAAGAGTTTGATCATAACAGTTTTACCTGAGTGTCCCATTTTCTGCTCACAGCAGTGACGACATCATGGAGTTCATTAATCTCCTTCTCGGCATCCTTTGGCTTGGTGTGAACCGGAATCACTGCCATGTCCTTCACAACTACAAAGGCACACACACACAAACACACCACACAATATTTCCCAATCCCATACACAAGAAATATGTCAAAAATGGAAAGTTTTCTGAAGAAAGACTGTTGACAACACAGACAACAAAAAAAGACACCTTTAATTAGAAGCTTTACTAAAAGAAAGAAAGAAAGAAAGAAAGATAGAAAGTACCTGTGTTTGGAAAGGAGAAACGGACAGCATAGGGTTCTCTGGCAAATGCGTCCTTATCTCCTATTTGATTATCCTCATATTGGTAGCTGTCCATTATCTTTACTTCATCCTCTCTATACACACACACACACACACACACAATATACATTTTATAACCCAGATTGCAGTTTATTTACAGACAGGTCTATACAGGTTAGTACAAATTATCCCATCTTAACTATTTTAGAATTATGACCAAATGTATAAAGGAAATGTCTTGGGGACGATAGACGGGCTTCTATTTTAGCAGCAGATCCCTAAACTCCGTTGCATTCTCTATTTTCACACCAGAAAGAATAGTCTTTATTGTTAGCAGCGTCCATCCTACCTGTATAAGAAGACATATTGCTCCTTATAGGTGTCTCTGCCAAGAAAATGGCTCTTAACCATTTTGAAGGGATGCTCTTTGTTAACGCTGAGGAACAAAACAATGTAATCTGAATATACCACATTCAGTTTTGGCATACAAGGAATTTGTGTGTTGCACTACATACATTTTGAAATAGTGAACATCTACCAGTCTAAACAGTTATTGGATTTATCAAAAGTAGCCTATTATATATGATGTTGTACAAAACTGTTCTCTATAAGCCTTTCACATGCAATGGTTAATGGGCCAAATGTGGGCTCAACATATTGCATGCTGCTGCAAGTATTTACATGATAAATAAAGTCTCAAATAAAGTCTTAATAGCAAGTTTTCTACAGAGCTACATGCTGTAACTTGGCCTGTATTGTGTGTGTGTGTGTGTGTGTGTGTGTAGAACTCACTCTGCTTTGTTGAGTTCCTCAAGGAACTTTGTCATGGCCTTACCGCTCTTATCCACCACCTCCACTAGTAACACCACACTGTACCTAGACACTATCTGAACGAGCAAAATACACAGCAGCATTGTAATACTGTAGATACAAATAAGATTATATAATCTAACAAGATCAGCTCAGAAAGTTACAAATACAATGATGGTCTTAATGTGCATGCGCACACACACACACACACACACACGCACACACGCACACACGCACACACGCACACACACACACACACACCAATTTCCACCAATGCTTCAATCTTATGGAAAGGTTCAAAAGGAAAACCCCCTCAGGTAACAGGTAGCCTACATGCCCGAGCATGTACTAGGGGGCAACCTTGTTATTGTACATTCTGGATAATAATATGGAGGGAAAACCAAACAAAAATAAAACAGTAAAAAGTCTGCAAATGTATTTTCTGCAGCTTATTATTAGCCCTCTCAGGTAAATACAGGGAGACATATTATATTGACCTTTATGAGGTAGGGAAGGACATCTTTATCGTTGACTTTACTCTTTCCAAGCCTCTTGGCGTTGAAAGACGCTATTTTCATGTTGACTAGAAAACACAGCATACATACAGAAATAGAGAATTATGTTATTAAAATATTAGGCTATTTCTTAATACTATAACATTAGCTCAGTCTACTTTTGTTATGTTATACGCTTACTCTCGACTCTAGATCAAGTACTTTCCCCACCATTTTACACACACTTGAAGCTACCGAACCGCACACTTTAATGCCCGTGGATTGGAAGTATATAAGTATACAATAACATAGACTACAAATTAGTGGCATTCTGGTATTATATTCTGGATAGAAATCTCAAATAAATGTAGGTTACAGTTTTAATGGATACAAAACATCATTTTCTGGCAGCTGGTAGGTTTATGTCAGTGCATTTAGGTGTGGGCTATATGAATAAACAGGCGCAATATCTACTACATATACTAACAGAAAATTTCATGAATCAAGTAATCCTGCCAACTGTAACACGTCAGTCATATTTAGTCTACTGCCAAATGAACTATACAGGTTCGTTTGATAGAGGAAATAAAGTTATATGGTAGGTACAATAGTCTATCTGGTGTGCCATGCTTAATATTTTTTGTCCAAATAATGTAAACTAACAAAAATAGTACAAACACAATAAAGTAGATTTACAAGTATAGCTTACCGCTGGTTGAACAATTGAGCGCACTCACGATAGAGTAGCAAACAAAACAGTGCGTCACAACCTGAGGTGTAACACGATATAGCTGCAGAAGATATTTACATGCTGACCAAAAAAAAAAGGAAGACGCACACACTTATCTACAAGGTTGCCATTTCCTGTTCAAACTTGTTGTTTCTATACTCCATCCATAGACCCATTTACGTTTAAACAATGTTACATACGTTAAAGCACGGATCCCAGTCCCAGGTTGATATATTAGGTAGCCTAATCCACTTACACTAGTGTAGATTAATTCGGTTTGGAACCTGTGTGATTGTGAACTATGTGCGACCTATAAGGCGCAATATGTGTTAATATTTCAGTGTTTTTATAATAGCCTACTCAATTCGTTATCTCTGAAAGTCCACTGTTCACATTACATTAAGCATACATTAAGGCAACTTGTTAATATAATGTAGCCTACAAATGAGTTGACAGGAATACTGCTGCAAGTGCAAATGAATACATTTGTACACTACAGCCTTGGACATAATTGTTGAGTTCCCTATTTTTTCAGTTAATTTGCATAAGTAGAAGGAAAGAAAACAATGGTTAATTCTTAGCCAATCCCACGTAATAAAAATAAGTCAAATTTCAAAACCATTTAAGTATGCAGTTTGGCCTATGCAATTGTAATGTATTAACTGTGTTTTTATGCAGGCTTACTATTTCTTTGTGGTATTTTACATTATATTTCCAAGTTTGGAGACAGTCATAATATGCCCATGTAGTCAGCCATGGGCCACATAAAAAAAGTGCTGAAGTTTACTTAATGTGCCATTAAGTTACTGTATTCAAGGAAGTGGAGTCCATGCAAGGTGAAGGTTTCTCTTTCACTTCGTAATTGTGGGTAATTTAATACAAACACATATTAACACAAACAAGATAGGACAATAAGCTTTTTAAATAATTATTTAATTACATGAAATATGAAAAACACTGTCCTACACAGAAAACTTGTATTTATTTTCTAATCTAATTCCTCCTAGGATAGCCATGTGTACATTTCCTGGTTCCATGCACATGTCTGTTAATTTGGTATTTAGTGAGAAGCAACCTCTCTTACAATTTAGAGATAATACATGATGATGCCTTTGCATTACCTTTACATTTCAGCAAAGTATAAAACAAAAAGGTGATTTACTGTACTGGCTGAACCTGAGTGAGAATGCAACTGGTAATATTGGATATTACAACAACCATTTACACATACATATAATCTTCCCCACTGCAAAGGTGTTCTTGGTACTTGGGTGGGGGTGAGGGCATTAATTCAAGGTATCAACCACTTATTTTTGAAGGTAATCTGACCCAAGCAAGTACATTCCATATAGCAAATTGACACATTGAACCAACAGTCTCACTAGAATTTCTGGTCAAGTCCACACATTTTGCCAGAGCGCAGTGATGGATAAGCTGTAGATGTGTGACCAAGGATCATGAGATAGTCTAAAGCAACGAGCGGCTTTGTGCTCCACTCGGTTGGTGGAATGTCTGAGAGCAGGCCATTATGGGAGCCCTGTTGAGGGCCGTGACACAGGGGAGTCATTAAGGAGTCTGAACGGGGAAGAGAATTAAACAAAGGCTTGGCAGAGTGTTTCTATGCTCTTCAAAATATATTGATCATTATTTACCATATATTAGCCCATTGGTCTTCCAACAAGTCAGAGCACCGGAAGAGGGAAAACATTGTATACGGTCCTCTCCTGGTACATGGAAAAAATGAATCAAGTCGAGCTCAATCATTCATGCTGGGTCAAGGTCAGTGTCATCAAAACTTAAATAGGAATTTTAAAACTTATTTTTAGCTGGGGGCGAATTTGAGTGTGGTTCACATATTTGTAGTCTTCAGAGTTCCGACTTCAAATGCTTGTGACCCGAAGCTTTTAAATTAGGATTCAGGGCACATCACTGTTCACTCTGCTGGGTGTCCGTGATAGAGGTGACTGCTCCCTGGCCTTTGCTAACATTGCTGATACACGCCCATTGGCCATCCATAGACTCCTTCCATAGGGTTACCTAGAACACAGTGACACACATTTGACTAACCATGGTGATTTACATATTATGCTTTGATTGACATGTACAACAACCAATTACATGCTTTCAGTTAAAAGCTACTTACAAAATGTGAATGTGAACATAAAAAATAAAAAAGATCACTAATATACGTAGTGTACATTGTGTTCAGAACAATATACAACTGCACAATAAATATTGATTATTTCAAGGACAGAACCAATCAAAGCGAACTTCACACTTGTACTGGAGGAATTTATAGTGAAACTCAATGACACGAGTCTGTCTGTTAGTGCAGGTCGCATTACTTACACAAACTAGTGTGCATCTGACAAACACGCCTGTGAGTAGCTGTAGCCAGCTGCACTACATGTTACAGGTACACATACCTTGTTGTCTCCACCAGACACAGCCAGGATGTTTCCTGTGATGGACCAGCTGACGTGCCAGACCACATCATTAAACTTGTTGAGCAACTTAGCTGTCCAGGTATTGCCTGCAGGGTCGTCACACGTCCAGATAAACACACGGCCATCCTGGTTAGCGGGGAGGATGGAGTGAGGGAGGGTAAGGAAAAGAAGAGAAAAAAACAGGAGGAAGATGGAAGATTTTGGGAGTTTTAAACAATATTTAGAACAATTGGTTGAGTTTAAATGCAAAATCAGTAGCTCTAAACCTTTTTTGACACAGCTCCCAAAAACATATGGTTCATAATTCAACCGTAACAACCCTATCTTATTATGGATAAATACATACAAAACTTATTTTCACAGACTTTCATGAAACTCAAGATCAACATTTAAGAAATGAATACATTAAATTCACTATAGGCAACACAAGCTATTTAATAGCCTTAATTTCAAGAGTTTCAGAAGAAAGTTATTTGTTTCTGACCATTTTGACCAGGTGGCAGAACCCACAAATGCTAAGGCTCCAGATACTCATCTAGTCTAAAGAAGGACCATTGTATTGCTTCTTTAATTAGCACAACAGGTTTGTAATGTGTAAAACATAATTGCAAACGGGTTTCCTTATCATCAATTTATCTTTTTAAAAATATACTTATTTATAAACTGACAACATACCATTGGAAAATAGCAGTAATGGTTGCTGAGTCTGTAATTATTTAACGCAATGCCTTTTCCAGCTGTACTGGTAATTTAGAACGTTTACCATGTCTACTCTAACTGTAGTTCTGAACTTCTGTACAGTAGAGTACATGTCTGCTGCAGGTTGTGGGTGTGAACGGGCTGTGAGATGACTGCAGCAAATCAGACTCCTCCGTCAGACTGACCTGAGAGCAACTGGCGATCGTGCTGGTAGGCAGACCAATGGAGGGAGCCCAGCCCACATCCCTCACCCAATCACTGTGAGCCTCCAACTTCTGGTCCTCCTTCCATTGGCCATCCTCCTCCCTGGTGGCGGGAATTGAACAGTGAATGACCGCGAGGCAACACATTTGTTCAGCAATTTCTGAAAGTGACTGCCAATCTAGGGTGTGCAGATCTGCTGGGGTTAATAGCATTGTACTCACTGCAACTCCTACCACTGTAAGTGTTAACAGCTGGAGCTAAACAGCCTTCTGTTCATATCTTAATAAAGTCATGATATTTTACAGCTTAGTTTAATAATTGAAAGCAAATGAACGAGAAAAAAAGCATGATTATTAACTTACTTCCAGAGTTTCACCAGGTTGTCACAGCCTCCAGAGACAAAGCGCTTTATGTAGTTTGGCTTCTGTCCTGATGGCTGGTCTATCAGACTTCCGGGAACCACTGCAGGAGCCCAACTCACTGCATTGCATCCGATCTACAACACCACAGAAAATACCTAATTGTAAAGCTACAACAAAACGTTTGTAAATATATGTCAGTGTCACTTCAATTTCAGTTTGATACTACAAGATGTGGGGCCTCATTTATAAACTCTGTAAATAGAGAAGACTGCATAAGCAACATTCTGCAGCAAGTCTCATATATATATTTAAAAAAAACTTGCTGTAAAATTTCTCTCACTAGCACAGAACCCCTTTTATTTATATTCCTCTGCAGCTAGAACATAGCCATTCATGAAGTTGAATAAAATAGACCCCTGGTCTTAATCTGGTATGCTGCTCCTTGAATAATGACAGTGACAGTGGTTCACACACTAGAAGGTATGGGCAGCAGAAGTACATTGGGGATGCCAATGAGCATATATAACCTGTCTCTATTGCAGCATTGCAGTACAAAGTGTATGTGAAACTCTCACAGTGTGTGCGTTGCTGATCTTCTTGACATCCCACTGCTGGTCTCCAGTGAAGGTGACGATAGAGATTGCCCCATCTGAACTTCCACAGGCCATGATCAGACCAAAGTCATAGGAACCCCAGCACACAGAGTTCACTGTAAGGCACACACACACACCATTAGTTAAATCTAAAAGGTTCACACCGTTGTCTTCTATGGGTCTGAACTCAAATGACAGAACCATCTCTATCCTTAGCATGAACATAATGTATAAATATAATTTTAACATTACATTCTGGCAATAACTGAAAATTGAAAAGCATTTACCAAGACAAAGCCATGCTGAAATTTAGTATTTAGTGCTGTGGAGGAATTACATATCTACTATAACTATTAGCTTTGTACATTGTGAGACAGACAAACAGGCACAAAGATAGGCAGGCTGGGTGGAAAGAACTATCCCATTAGACCCAGAAGGAAGCAGAGAGATCTCAGAACACACCAGATGACTCATGTCCAGTATATTCATACATCTTGTCCCAGGTGCCGTTCTCTTCCTTCCAGATTATGACTTTTCGGTCATAGGAACAAGAGGCTAAAATGTTTCCGTACATGGGGTGGGCCCATGCCACCTGCCACACGGGACCCTCATGCCTACATATGAGAAACACCAACAAAAGACAGAAAGAGATTCCTGTTTGGTTTGAGTCTGTCACCATGGTTTCATCCAGCATTAGGACAGATGTCTCATGCTTCTTATCTCTTCAGGGCACATTTCATAGCCAACTTTCCTCAAAAGAGTGGGCAAATATTTTATTGCATCATTAGGACACATTGAATCTTTTTTGTTTTGTTGAAACCAATATTTCAACACATCTGAGTTATCTTTTATATGTGGGATACAATGGGCAAGCCAAGCCTTTATCCATGGTGACGACGATTGACTGGAAATATGCAGATTAATAAATACATTACAGTAAATACATAAAATTGGACTGTACAAGTGAGCTAGAAAGCTTTTTCAAGTCACTCGTGAAGATATTCATACTTATGTGAGGATATTCATGATAATTCCAATAATGGAAATTCTCAATACAATTATCTTGAGTATTTTTTTTTTTTGATGAAACGTGAGCTTACAGGTGGAGCGGACCAATACAGTTTTTATAAAGCGGAGGCAGTGTTGAATTGTCCCACCCACTGTTAACAGTAATTGTTCACTAAGCACATCCACTTGTACTAAAACTGAAAATCACACACCCACAAGCAAGTGTACAAATGCCTCAAGATTTTGTACAAAAATCATACAAGAGCAGGAAAATATATGGCAGAGGCAGACTATATATTCCATATTACCCTCGGAGGTCTGCCACCAGTATCTGTCCTCCGTTCCTGACATCAAAGATCTTAACTGTGCGGTCAGAGGAGCAGGTTGCAAGACGTGTCCCATAATAGTCCATCTGGGCATCATGCTAAAACAATATAGAATGGTTCACGATATACAGTATACAGATGGAAATGGTAACAGTGGCAATCATGAAAGGTTTAACATGTTTTAATGGCAGGTTGAACTAAACTCTTATTGGAATGTATGTTTATACAAACGTGCATCACTACATTGTGTGTGTGTGTGTGTGTGTGTGTGTGTGTGTGTGTGTGTGTGTGTATTCTGGCCTGGGTGGAGGGATTAAATAAATGTATTTAAAAAAACATGTATGCATATTTTCTGATATGTCTCTTATGCACACTTTTTTTTACAATACAAAACAAATGTAAAGTAACAAATTAATTTGGACAATCTACACATATATTGCATGTTCAAAACTATGGTATAGTGAGGACTCAGCAAGGGTTCTAATTATTACAAAATACATAAGTCAGGTGTGTTGGCAGAAACCATTATCACAAGTATCAACTTTAATTAAGTCTATGGGTAGGCTATTTATTTGCAACTAAAAAGGAAAAGAAAAAAAGATATTACAACTTACAATCATGTCCTCGTGAGAGGTGTCCACCGTGTTAATAACAGAAACCTGGGTTGAGAGTTATGATAAACGTTTTTGAAAGTTTCATATTCACACATCACTGCACGGGCATACAAACGGTTTACAAAATATACTCTGAATAGCTGTATTGAACTAGCAGAAGTTCACATAAGCAAATACATGTACCATTATATTATTGTAAAAATTAAAACACGGGCTTTCAATTGTTCCAGTTAAATCAAGCGTCTGATAATTATATGCATTTCACATTTTACTCGCTGGTGTTAGCATAGCATGCCTACTACGGTACTAGATACCTTATTGCAATTACCGTGGGCCACTTATACAAACGCTTGTGATTAGATTATTCTACAAGGTATCTAGAATATCCTGCAACTTACCATGATATTGTGATTTCCAATATTATACTTAGAACAAACGCCTTATAATGATAGTGAATGAAACGGTCACTGGTGACTTTTTCCGACGTGGCAACAACTATTTACGTCACTTCCGCCTATTCAGGTACGCCTTTACAGTCCTCCGAGTGGAAATGTAACTTGATATAAAAGCCTAGTTGATCTGAATCGATATGAATACATTTGAATGCGTATCACACACGCGGAACACGATATAATATAAACACGTAATGTCAAATTCCCACATGGTAATAGTTATAAATATGTAGGTAGACAAAAACCATAAATATTGTACAGTTACACAATGGTAATACCGGTACAGCTACGTACTTGACGAAGGCGTTTCGAGTGAGGAAGTTCACTGATGTCAGTGCAACAACAATACAGGATAACGGATGCTTCATTTCCACACGGTGGCGCCATCAACTCAGAAACACTTCATCAGAGCTATTTCTGTCTTGGCTAGCAAGTGTCAAGTTCCCCACTAGTTCATCAGTCAAGCTGTCCTGTTGTGTCTCGCCATGTTCTCCGTCTAAATATCTTATTGCACGCCAGCTTTAGTTGTACTTACTTTTTCATTTCCTTGAAATTAACTGTGACAGTTGTAACACTACAAAGATGTCGAATGTTTCTTATCATATCTCCAACCTATTGGAGAAAATGACATCAACTGACAAAGATTTTAGGTAAGACAGCCACGAAACCTGTGCATGACAGTGAGATGACACTTTTTCCCTGTCAGACTTTACGGTAACACAACAACATGACATAAAGTAGAGTAATAAGAACATTAATCAGATATTATTATTCAGAATGTACCGGAAAGTGTATGGTAGTGGCAGAGATGCATTATTATTCAGAAATGTATATGTGTTGCAAAACAATAACAAAGACCGTACAGCAGAGTCGTACCCGGTACCGTACTGGTACCAGTAGCTGCTTAATATTTTCGTTAAGGTACCGTACAAAACAGTTCCCCGAAGTGACTTACAGTGTATGTTTAACCTATTTAACAGTACCGCACCGTATAACTGCCCACGTGGATCTGTCTGCCGCTAGTCTGGTGATGGCAGGATCAGTATAGATAAATACACATTGTAAATTGTATATGATTCTTCTATGATGTGTGTGTGTGTGTGTGCAGGTTCATGGCCACAAACGACCTGATGCTGGAGTTACAGAAGGACAGTATTAAATTGGATGAGGACAGTGAGCGGAAGGTTGTGAGCATGCTGCTCAAATTGTTAGAGGATAAGAATGGAGAGGTTCAGAACCTGGCTGTCAAATGGTGACCCCCCCCGCCACACACACACACACACACACAGACACACACAGACAGACAGACAGACAGACAGACAAGCATCTATGTTTCTATCTATATCCTTCCCTTGCTTGTTTAGTGTAACACATCTATAGTTTACATAAACTAAAAAGAACCACTAGTACAGTATGTATCTACAGTAGTCAGTTCTCTGTGGTACAAACTCATTCAGTGTTGTGCACTAATGCATGTGTTGGTTTGTTCTCTAGCCTGGCTCCTCTGGTGAGCAAGGTGAAGGAGTACCAGGTGGAGACGATGGTGGACACTCTGTGTTCCAACATGATGTCAGACAAGGAGCAGCTCAGAGACATCTCCAGCATGGGACTGAAGACTGTCATCGCTGAGCTGCCTCCGTCTTCATCAGGTGAGGCCTTCAGGGTCAGAACTGCCGAGTCAGCCATTCTAATCCCCTATGCCACTACACCAAAATAACTGTTCTTGATTAATTAATGTGGGACATTCTCCATTAAATTCATATTTCTACAAAGAGTGAACAATACTGTGAACAAAGAGTTTTCACATGTCTGTCTAATGGATGTTGAGCCAAATAATCACACCTCTTGATTTACAGTTTAAATCAAATTATAATGTGTACTGTATACTGTATTCACACAGAGTATATTATAATGTTACTCTATTTGGGTTGCCAGGTATGACCCTGACAGCCAGTGTGTGTAAGAAGATTACCTGCCAGCTGATTGGTGCCATGGGAAAACATGAAGATGTGTCAGTTCAGCTGGAGGCTTTGGACATCCTGTCAGACATGTTGGGAAGGTAACGCATGTCAATCAACACACTGTATTGTATTGTATCCACCAGACCACCAATACCGGTACTCATAGTCCACCGGTCAAAAGACGCAGTTGTAATTTTCCCGTCCAGCACCCGGGTTGTTTAAATAGCAAATACACTTGCACCCATATGAGCGCCCGTGGGTTTGTTGATCTAAACATGAGGTGTAGGCAACGATCGTACACTCTGCTTGTTACAGAAGTGCACCGACATGCAAAGGATAAAAAATTAAAATATTACAATGTGAAATATTATCAGTGTATAGCCTACGTCAACACATATTTTAGGGATCTCACAATTGCCTAGATGGTCTGCTTAAACATGCGGGTATAATAACAATCTGGCTATGATGATTTTTAAAGGAAAAGAGAGATGACACTCAGATTTGTTTATCGTATGTAGTCCCAAATCACACCAATTAATAATGAAGAGAGCAAGTCCAAAATTTTTTAACCATGTGCCTGGCACCGTTTTTCTGCCGTTAAAATAGCAAATGTGGATTTGGACACGCCCTAAATGTACTTTGCGCCTTGAACTTTACACTGTGTGCTTAGATCGTTAAAATAGGGCCCATGATCTTCCATTCATAGCTTCAGTGAGAACACATGTAAACAAAGTGCTCAAAATGGCTTTTTTTTTTTCTTTTTCAATTTACCAAATTGGAGCTGTCTAAAGCATATATTAGTCAATAATTGTGTGTTAGCACAATTAGCACCACCCTCTTCTTACAGACAGAGCCAATTTCAATCAACTGGACTGTGTTGATGACACAGTGTAGGGCAGGCAATGACATCTTTAACATGTGGGTATACTGTATATGGAGAACGAATAGATTAATGGTAAAAGATGCATGCATAATGTGGAAAAAACAAATACTCGAATCCCAATATTTGAAATTGAATGCATACTCAACAAATTAATAATAACATTTGGAGCCAGCCCTAGTATGTCCTCCATAAGTGTGTGTCAGAGAGGTGTGTCCGAGCATCACATTGTTGACGGTGTGTGGTTTTACTCAGGTTGAGTGGCACCCTGGTCAGTTTCCACAGCTCTCTCCTCTCCAGTCTACTGCCTCAGGTAAGCTAGTCCTGAGCCTGACTGCCTGGGGATACATACGTTCAATGTGCTTTATTGATCTTACACTGAGTCGTTACTTCCCTATGTGCTATTAGTTAACCAGTCCTAGAATGGCAGTACGAAAGCGTTCCATCTTGGCTCTCGGTCACCTGGTTCCATGCTGTAGCCCCGCCCTCTTCTCCCAGCTTACTGAACATCTGTTGGTGGAGCTAGCTAAGAACCAGCCCACCTCCATGACAAGGACATACATCCAGTGCCTAGCAACCATCAGCAGGCAGGGTGGCTATCGAGTTGGTGAGAGACATGCTTCCTGTGCTTTCTACTAAGCATTTACCACAAAATAATCTGCAACCTTAATGCTTTCTTTACATTAGTGACACCTTTGGTGATAAGCATAATGACAGCGTAAGCGTTAAGCTCAGGAGTGACTCCAATGTATGTAACACATTGTAGTTTTAATTGATTGTGTGTTTGACAGGTGAACACTTAGAGAAGCTGGTTCCTATGGTAGTGAAGTTCACCAGTGTGGAGGACGATGAGCTGAGAGAATACTGTTTCCAGGCCTTTGAAGCCTTTGTACGCAGGTACGCACTTTAAATTTTATTTGACATTTATTTTACTAGGCAAATAAGTGAAGAACACATTGTTATTTTCAATGAAGGCCTAGCATGAGACTAATCCCTCTTGTGGGGAAGGGTATAATTGGATAAAGAAAAGAGAGAAAATGGTATTCAAAAACAGTGTAAATACATGGTTAATTACAGAATACACACACACGCATATGCATACAGGCATGCTTGAGCACCTCTACACACACACACACGCACACACACACGCACACACACACTTGTTGTTGGTATCTCCTCCTACCCCACCTATCTGTTTTTCTTTGATTGATGGTCAGATCTCCAAAAGAGATGTTGCCCCATGTGGCCACGGTGATTAAACTGTGTCTGCAGTTCATGACCTTTGACCCAAACTATAACTACGATGATGAGGATGAGGCTGAGGAGGAAGATAGCATGGACACAGAGGATGAGCTGGACCAAGGTGTGTCTGATGAGAGATCTGTCTGTCAGTATCAATCTAATCCATTGTAATGAAATCTTATCCAATCAAACCCAGTGTAATTTAACTATTTATTATAATATGATGAATTCATAATGTATATCGATTTGATTTTGATTCATGTAGTTTGTGGAATATATGATGTAATATATTGCAATATAATGTTATATCAATTTGAATTAAATTGATAAAACTACTCTAAATTAATCCAGTGTAATATAATCTACTCCAGAGTCTATTGACATGTAATCCCATCTACTACAGAGTCTATTTACATGTAATCCAGTATAATCCAATGTACCCCAGTCTATTGACATGTAATCCAGTGTAATCCCATCTACTACAGAGTCTATTTACATGTAATCCAGTATAATCCAATGTACCCCAGTCTATTGACATGTAATCCAGTGTAATCCCATCTACTCCAGTCTATTGACATGTAATCCAGTATAATCCCATTTACTCCAGAGTCTATTGACATGTAATCCAGTGTAATCCCATCTACTCCAGTCTACTGACATGTAATCCAGTGTAATCCCATCTACTCCAGTCTATTGACATGTAATGCAGTGTAATCCCATCTACTCCAGAGTGTAACGATGAGTACAGCGATGATGACGACATGAGTTGGAAGGTGAGGCGCTCCTCTGTCAAGTGCCTGGAGGCTTTGATCGCCACGCGCCGGGACCTCCTGCTCTCCTTCTACTCTTCCATCTGCCCCGCGCTGCTCGCCCGCTTCAAGGAGCGCGAGGAGAACGTGCGGGCGGACATCTTCGCTGCGTTCGTGACCCTGCTGAAGCAGACGCGGGCGGGGCCCGGTCACCACGGCGCATTGGCGACGGGTCCTGACAAGGGGCCGAGCAGGGAAGAGGAGCCAACCATAGCCATGCTGAAGAAACAGGTAGAGGTCTAGCCTGTATCAGGCCACATTTACTTTAATGTTAACGGCTTGTTAGGGCTCTGAGGTCTAGCCTGTATCAGG
>JAODUH010090622.1:0-14425 GCA_027564835.1 Typhlichthys subterraneus | reverse complement strand
CTCAATCTAAATGAGGAAGAGCAGAATGTGTGTGTGTGTGTGGGGGGGGGGGGGGGCAGTTGTATGGAGCCATATCTCAATCAGGTCTAATCATGAATAAAAGAAAAAGAGACGAGGGAAAAATGATAATGGGAATCCATTTAACGTAAAAATAAGTGTGTGTGTGTGTACATGTTCCCACACACCTGTCCCTTGATGGCTTGGCATTCCTGCATACACAGGTCTCTTTTGTGTCTGTGGGTGATGCAGCCTTCTCATTTTGCCAGTGTGCGAGTGCGGCCGTGTCCGTCATCGCGGACGTGCGCGCTGTGCCTGGACAGGAGGGGTAATTGGCGCCTTTGTCGCCCGCCTGCGGCAGGTGTCCGTCCATCTGGCGGTGGCAGGCACAAGAGGAGACCGGTGGGGCTGGAGGGATGGCTGCACCCGGCCATCAATCACACCTGAGTGAACAGACGACGCGAGGGGTGATGGAGGGATGAGAGGAGGGCAAGGCAGAGAGTGAGACTTAAGAGACGAGGTCGGTTACTTTGAAAGTTGTTGTGTTTATCGCTGAACTACACTGAACTATACACAGCTCCCGGAAGCTGAAAACATCCCAGTTCTTGGCCAGCGTACCCACCGGACATGTCACCCATTGAGCATGTGTGGGCTGCTCTGGATCGGCGTGCGCGACAGCGTGTTCCAGGTCCTGCCAATATCCAGCAGCTTCGCACAGCCATTGAAGAGAAGTGGAACAACATTCCACAGGCCACAATCAACAACCTGATCAACTATATGTGAAGGAGATGTGTTGCACTGCGTGAGGAAAATGATTGTTCACACCAGATACTCACTGGTTTTCTGACCCCCCCCCCAATAGAGTGAAACTGCAAATTTTCGAGTGGCCTTACTCTATGCCACACCTGTAAGGTGGATGGGTTATCTCGGCAAAGGAGAAGTGCTCACTAACACAGATTTAGACAGATCTGTGAACAATATGAGAGAAATAGGCCTTTTGTGTGCATAGAGAAAGTATTAGATCTTTGAGTTCTATTCATGATGAATGGGGGC
This sequence comes from Typhlichthys subterraneus, assembly GCA_027564835.1. Lineage (NCBI taxonomy): Eukaryota > Metazoa > Chordata > Actinopteri > Percopsiformes > Amblyopsidae > Typhlichthys > Typhlichthys subterraneus. The sequence goes on along the minus strand of JAODUH010090622.1, from coordinate 13,375 downwards.
AAAAACAAAAGTGTTGCGTTTATCATTTTGTTCGGTGTATATGGAAGTGCTAAGGAAGACCGTGCGTGTGTTTTGTCACACATGTTGTCACATAGTGGTCCTGCGGGAGACTAGCGTGTGCTTCAGGTAAACACCCATGTAATCCCTGCTTACAACTACAAGGCAACAAGGTGCCTCTGTTCTTCAACCAGACACGCACACACGCATGCACGCGTGTACACACAAACATATGTTAGCTCGCACACCCGCTGACACACACTAGAACACACAGCTTTATCAGCTGCCAAACAGAAAGAAGAGCAGCTGTCCTAATCCCCACCTGTCCCAGGGTGCATTGCAACTTCCTGCTGGGTCCGTCCTATAGAGGATGAGGGACAGAAGGATGATAACATGACAGATGGAAGTGGGGCATGATGTGTACCGTAATTTCCAGACTATTAACTGCAACGTAAACTAACCGCAGGTCAGTATTTTGTCATTTTTAGAAATAAACTTGTCTATTAACCACACCGTTTCACAGATGTATTAACCGCATTTTATTCAATCTAACGTCATCAGGTTGGAGGCATTTTTACGTTTAAAAATCTAATATAAAGGTCGGACACCAACCACTTCAATATACCGGTATGCGCTAGCTAGGCTATGTAGATTATGGTAGGTTACCATTGTTTGCTAATTGTGTTATTAACAAGCCAAGTCGCAACAAACAGCATGACTAAAAAAAACGACGTTAATATATTTCTGTGCTTGCAAGAGACATGCTCAAGTTATGTGTGTTTTTTGCAGCTTCCTATACTTCCTACTCAAAGTCTGTACTACTGCCAGAGGGGTGTACCTGGATTTTACTCAAAAAAGGCCAAATCATTTCCCTTTTCTGTTCTTCATATATTTTTCAGTTCGGGTTGCTAGCGGTGGTCAGGCAGTAGGCATATCCATTAGTCAGTATGTAATAAAAAAAAAAAAAAAACACACAAAAATGTTCCTTTTCATAATGTATTTCCAATAGTCAGTAGGCTATACCGGCAGGTAAAAAAGATTGGCGCAGTACAGGATGGATAATCTCGCCAGATCACATTTAATCTTTCAATAATGTTGTACATGTTACCGCACAGACTGTAGCCTATACTCTCACAGACCCAAAGCCGGCCAGACTGTATGGTTGGACATGAGTGTAGATACCTGGACTAATCAGAATACTAATATTTTGCTATATCTGCTGATTGGAATGTAAAAACAGAATACGCATAGCCTTTTGTCAACAGAGTGGTAAGTAGCCTGTATGCTTTGTAGTAATAGTGGTAAGCTTTGTTTGTGGGCCATCATGGAAAAATATGTGGAGTGCGACTATGCTCTAACCGGGCTGAGGCCAAGGCGTCTTGTTGGGAGCTGGCAGGCGGAACGGCGGGTGGGTGCAGTCCCGAGAGGTTTGTCGCTTATGTGCACGAATCAAGAACACGGCAGCCCGTTTATGAGATACAATCAGATAGAATATATTAACTTTTGAGGTGGCGGCGCGGCGGGACACAGATTTGCCTTCTTGACTAAAGTTCCTTGCTTCTTGACTTGTAGGCATGTAAGCCAGCAAGCAGCACAGCTGAACCAACTGACAGGATTGTCATAAAATTATACATTTTTAAAATCATGTTTCACAAGCTTTTACCGTCCCTTACACCATACCAGACAGGGAAATACGCTGACATGTTTTTTGGATATAGCATAAAGGTATTATTTGTTTATACGATGCACAAATTGCATGCATATCATACTCATTATCTTTCATAAATAAAGTAGGCTAGGTTTTTTTAGAGTTAATACATTTTTTAGAGAGTTAATAAATCTATATTTTTTTAGTTAATCTAAAATGGTTTATTTACTGTTCTCATACTGTAGTTACGTCAAAACCAGACGTTTCTGTGACTCGACAGTATGTTTGCCTTTCACATGAGAGGCGGGCAGGATGGAGATAGGGATGCCACTTCCCATGTGAAAAGCCCTAACCTTGTCAGATTGTCTTAATCCATAGCAAAAATTATAGTTTTGGATGTATAATTAATTTCTCCGGATTACCTTAAAAATTATAATAAAATTCGCCCAATGAGAGAAAAAAAATTTAACCCCGTGTATAGACCGCACCCGAGTATTAGCCACAGAGCCGCCGACAGTTAGCAAAATCAATGTATTAACCACGGTTAATAGCCGGGAAATTATGGTAATCCCTCCAAATGGGGGAGGCTGAAGGAATCAAATATACACAAGTATATATTGAGTACACACACACACACACACACACACACACACACACACACACACACACACACGCACACACATAATAAACTACGCCCAAAAAGTAAGAACATTTGTGAACACTTGTGGGATCATGTTGGGTGTGCTGTTCGTGCCAGAGTGACCAACACAACCACATTGGCTGATTTGGACAAATGCTGGTTGAAGAATGGGATGCCATCCCACAGCAGTGTGACCAGGCTGGTGACCAGCATGTGGAGGTGTTCTCAGGCTGTTGTGGCTGTGTATGGTGCTTACACACGCTACTGACTCTCCTGTTAAATCCTATTAAATTAATTAATATATTCTTAAATTGCCAATATGTCTTGTTTCTTCAAACTTCAATAATCCAATCTACCAAACAAGAATCATCAGCATAGAAAATATGTTTGGCATATTGTCATAAAAGGTTTGGCAAATTGTTCATGGGCACAACCCACATAATCAGCTCTGCTGCTCATCCCACAAATGTAAAATTTTGCATTTAAAAAGGGAAATTATCTGGCATTCCAATGGTATAAAATGCATTGCCAAGAAGCATAGTTAAAACAAATAAATAATCTACCAAACATACAAGTCTACTTTCTGTGTTATGTTTATTACAACACAAGGGAGACTAGAGTGTGTGTGGTCATGGTGTACTTGTATTACTGTTTAGGGTTGGAGAAGCTTTTGGTTCACCTGCCTGCCTGAGGAAACACAATGGGAAGTCCCTTCATGCAATGCTCAGCATTCGTACAAAGCACTTTAGACTGGTTGGCATTTACACAAATTTAGGTTATTATACTGTTTTTCATTAACTATAATTTTGTCAAACAAAATATCAAAAAATTGAGATCACAGGGATCTTAGTTTGTGTATATTTGTCACTCTTCACTGGAGGGAATGTGATTGTGTGTCCTTATAGACAGTGGCATTTTCCTCTATTCAGATAACAATGTATATGTTTCTATCTACAACTGCGTGAGTCTTTAGCCAGCTGTCAGTTCAGAACTGCCACTATGACTCAACTGTACTTTTCAATATAAACACGTGCCACCTGAGAGCTGAGGTACACTGTGCATGGTTCTTTGTGATAAGACAATGGAACTCATGGGAGATGTTACCACTACTCAACTGTAAAACTCCTTGGTTTTTACCTCCTATTATGGCACATTTAGATTCTGTGTTACATAAAAATATGTTTTAATTTAAGAAGTATGATTTTCATTAATATGTATTTATAACAGCAGTAATATGTATTGACTTTTTATTGACATTGTTCAATGAAGATAGTAATACTGTATATGCCTTACAGTAAACTCAATAAAAACTTAATTTTCAACAATCTTGTCTGGCCCTGTCGATTGAAAAGTCAGTTTGAGAGGATCCGCAACATATAGATGCTTTAGAGTGCAAATTAAAAATAAGTTTCAATTAACGTTGCTTGCCTATGCCCTCGTCGTAATTTCCCATCTCTAACGGAAGGCAGCGATGATGATTAAAATCAGTGCATTAGCTGAGAACATCTGTCGCTAACTATCATATAAATGTACTCTACTGTGTGGTGTTTCTATGTTCCCACAGGCTAAAGTTTTTTCAGCATTGGAGAGATAGGAGGAAACTCTTAAGTGTTGTTTGGTACCATCTACAGCACTGCTCTAAGCCCCAAGCCTGGAGTGGCATTTAAATACCAGCTCCAAAAGAGCAGCAAATGAAATGACAGGGATTCAGATTAAGACACACACACACACACACACACACACAAATCTGCTGCCATATTAATACACAAGAGACATACAGACACGCGCACACACACACATTGCTCTATTTATGCACGTATACAGCAGAGATGTTAGCTGGCAGCTCTCTACTTAATATAATCTAAAAATAGCAGTTGCGTACACGCTGAAAAATTGATAATCGTTATGGTAAAACAATCACTATATAGGATAATCATTGACATTTATGTATATCCGTGTTTGTGCCTTCACAGTAGTGTGTATTATCGGTGTAACACATCCGTGGTATAATCATAACTTTATAGTCATAACGATTACTAGTATATATAAAATTTTTGGACCAGATTGTGTTCGAGCTGCAAGGCACTACTAAGTCTCTCTCTAATTATGTTTCTTCCTCTCCCTCCCTTCACCTTCATAAAGGCACCACCTCTTCTTTCTTTTACGTAGCTGTGTTTATCATCCCTTCCTTGCTGGATGTCCTCTGTGCTGATTTCCCCTCCTGTGGGGTCAGCAGTAACATACAGAGACAGGGAGGTAAACTGTCATCTGGGCTACATCCATGCCACATCTTTGCCCTCTTTCCCACTGTGAATGCAGGCATGCATCAAGACGTTTGTGTTCCTGTGTGTACCGGAGAGGCTATGATGCACATTGTGTAGAAATACTCCCACGGGTTTTGTGTTTCACCCTGCGTATGTGTGTACACGTGCCAGAGGGATTAGCTGGCGCAGGACAGGCTAAACAGCGGAGCAGTGAGTCTTCAGTGGTCTCCAGCTCTGTTATCTCCTGGGGTTTGGCTGTAGAGGAAGGCAGGAAGGGGGGCTGATCAAAGACGGGACAGAGTGACACTGGCAGCAACGTGTGACTAGCACAAGGCAAGGGATGAGGCTGCGTTTTGCAACTGCACACCTGCAGCCAGCATCAGCACACACAAACACAGACTGTATAGACACGCACGGTATTCTACTGTTACATGCACATGAATGTATGGGTATATATGTCCATGTATTTACATGCACAAGGCCCGTCAAACACTCGCAGGCATGCTCACTCAACACTCACATGCTAGAAATGCCCTGGTAGACTCTTCACCTTCAGATCACGTGGCAGTGTTTGTCTTTCTGTCAAGCCTCTTCTTAATGCCGTGGAGCGCTGTTTACAGTTTGAAGGACTGCCACAGTGATACTGAACAGAGCTAACTGTGCTGATGACAACATGTTGTGTCAGCATTAGTCAAGACGTCCTGGCTATAAGGCTTTTTGCCTTTCACTCATTTGTGCGCCCGGTACAATTAAATGACAACGGGGGAAGGGAGAAGAAATGTCCCCAAAACTATTAATCAAAAATCTAATAAATGAATGAATACACACAATTTGTTTTCTTGAGTAAATAAATCTAAAAATATACTTTGTCATGTGTTTCTCTATCCTTTATAAGAAGCCATCATAGCCGTAAATATAATGCCAAAAAGAAGCCGGTGTGTCGCCAATCAGGCGTGTGCTGAGCTCATTCTGTGCTTTATGCAGATGCTGCTTAGAGATGTAGGAATATTAGCAGTATTTCACTGCCACTGAACTTTGCATGGCAGTGCTGTGATTGGCAGTGCAGTTATGAATAAATATGCATAAGCAGTTGTGTACAGGAACTGGGGGTCAGACAGAGAGGATGGATGGATGAATGCACAGCCTCTTCAGAGGTATGGATGATTAGGACGACGATTCAGTGGGTTTTCTGACTTTGATGCTGTAAGGGATATTTACATCAGCCCTGTGTAGCCCTGCTCCCATACAGCTACAGTATCTATGCTATAAATGAAAGGGGATGAGACAATCGGTTGTGATGACAACTGACGACCTTATGCATAGCAGACCTTATGCATAGTGTTCACCACTAGCAGGAATGTGGAACTTTTCTATGGGTTTTAGCAAAAATGTGTGTGAGAGATTCATACATGCCTAGATATCTGATTTGTGCACAGCTGAATATGCATATTCGTGTTTATATTTCTCTTCTTTGGCTTTATGAAACTGTCTAAGCCAGTGGTCCCCAATCCTGGTCATAGAGGGTCGCTGCCATGCATATTTTAGACGTCTCCCTGCTCCAACACACCTGATTCTAATCGTTATAATGACCCATTGATTTGAATCAGCTGTGTTGGAGCAGGGCGGCAGCCCTCTAGGACCAGGATTGAGGAACCCTGGTGTAAGCTGTCTCTTAGACAATCATCCGATATGTTCAGACAGGGAGAAATCCCGATTCATTGGCATGCACAAACAAGCGTATTATTTAAATATACAGTATGCAGTATGCGCACATACACTCATGTCCACACCACACAGAGTCCCCGGGAGTTGTGGCACTTAATGAGCAGAGTCGGGGGTTGATGGGGACAGTCAGTGTGTAGGAAGCCGTCACACAGTGTTAACATTAGCACCGGGGTCGAGCGGATCCCTGACTTCCTCAGAGCCAACACCAGCTCATTAGTCAAGTAGAGCAGGGCAGTCACACCTCGACACACACGCTAATTCCCATCGTCTCTTTCTTAGGCCGGTGGCCTTTGTCGGTCTTTCCAACATGTTTGACTTTATGTATGTCATTACCCCTGATTCCCATATGTGTCTCGTCTCAGTGGTTCTGCAAAAACACAAAATACTGTTTGTATTTGGATAAAAAAAAAAATCATATTTGCCTGAGATGGAAAACTAAAAAGAATATGACAACTTCTCATGTAGAACTGGATGCTTTTGCATTAAGGCCTTGAGCAACACAATATATTTTGATACTGCGCTCTTTCAGTCTCTCTCTTGTGAATGCACTGTAACAAAAGAGACCATGTGATGTGTGAAGAGACATTCACAGTACGTATTGTTGGCGCCCTATTTCTCCTTCCCTCGAGCTTTCTGTAATGTGTCCTCTGTTCAGTTCTAATGGATAGCAAATACATACTGCATTGCGAAGACAGCATACCACCAAAGAGTAGCTAGCTAGCCAGCCGGTGAAGTTGTTAATGGACTACTTCAATGGGGAAATGGCCCTGTCTCATGCACTCCTCTTTCATTCTCCAGGCTCCAGTTTGTCTCTGCTGCTTTCTGTCCATCTTTCTCTCTTGTCTCTCTGGTCTCTCTACCCTCAATCTATCTCTGACGCCCTCGCTCCCAGTGACTTTGTACTGGCTAATCCCTATAGGAGTTAATTATAGACTGCAGGTCTGATGGCATGAGGTAATTATAGAGCTCCACAGAGAATTCACTGGCGCTCGCACCTATGCATTCTCCATTTCCTATACGGTACCTCCCCGTCCCACGGACACATGCCCCCACAAGCCTCACCCTCTCCTCTATGATATTTCTACTCCATATTCCCCAGTCTGCAGGCACCATGACAAAGTTGAATTAAATCTCCCAGACAGGAAAGGTCAGCATCCACCTTCGCCCTAGAGAGCACTAGAGAGCTTGGTGCATACAGCTGATACACGTAACGCATGTGGTTAAGCTTGCAATGTGATATAGGAATAATACTGATGCCAACAGGCCACTGTGAATCTCTAGAGGATTTAACAAAGCCACTGGAGACATACAGTATAAAGGTCACTAAGTGATAGTATATTGAGGCGTCATAATATCAGATCTCACAATCACATTCTGATAACCTCTTTAAAGTGTGTTCAAGGGCACTTGGAAACATATACTGGCCTGCATTGTTCTTGTCACCTCTGTACGTGTTTTGTTCAATATGTATTTACTTACACATTTGAGGGGTAAACCATTTGCACATAAAAAAATAGCATCAATTTATTCCAGGCTTGTTCTGATTTGGTGTATAGCTAATAGGTCGGATCCTGTTATTATGCAGGGAGTACATATTCTGGGCTGCAACAATACTGTAATGCTTCATGGTTATGCATAATGTTCCTGCTAGGCTACCTGATATACGTTTGATGACTGCATTCCAGTTTACAAATTTATTTTTTGGCCAAACGCTGCAATACAGTATTTGCCGTTAAGATGTCAAATGTGGTTGTAGGAGAAAGGACACAGTTGCTATGTGAAAACACAGCCTTGTTCAGAAAAATAAAAATCTAGTCCTTGTGTCCCATAGCCCAAACAATCACATTTGATTTAGATAAACCATGATCAGTTCACACTATATGATACGTGCCACATTTAAGCAAAACCAAAAATATCGGATGTGACCACCAGAATTGAGCAATAAGGATGGTCTAGTGGTCTGGGTGTTGGACTCCCAGCCGGAAGGTTGTGGGTTCCGGTGTTGACATACTTGTAAGCATCCTTGAGCAAGATGACCAACCACTGGGTTGCACCTGGCATGGCAGCAATCACCATCGGTGTATGAATGTGTGTGTGAATATGAGGCAAAATACTGTAAAAGCGCTTTGGATAAAGGCGCTATATAAATACAGTCCATTTACCATCTTCCTTTAAAAAATGAAAATGGCTAAGATCCATTGGTTATCTTGATTCTGTAAGGTTGTGATTTTGAAACACTGCCAAATCAAATTCTTATTTTGGTGAGCCCAAAATATCTGTATCTAGATGCTATCCATTCAAGCAGTGTATTGCTTTAACAAATGTGTGAATGCTTGATTGTGATTTGCACGTTTTTATCCTGGCATACCTGGGTTAAATGTGTTGTATTTTCCCTTTCCCTGAAGGCAGAAGTTTAAAAAGTGATGTTCAATGTGAAAACTGATTTTCAGAGAGAGAGAGAGAGAGGGGGGGTATTTCAACCAAAAGTGAGTTGAACTGACACACCACACTTTTTAAGACTTGCTTTTATGCTCTTTGGGCACCTGCACATTTCTGGAGGTCTGCTTAGAACAAAATTCGAGACTCATTTACAATGACAGGCCTTGCAGACATCTGTCTGTGTATTATACAAAATGTTCTTCTTAGGGGGCTGGAGCTGCAATACAGAAGTGCTGAAGTGGTCTTGCACCATGACTATGGGCAGGCATAACACAGTACTCTAAAATGTCACCTTACACAAGAGTTGCCATCAGTTAATCAACTTTAGCAGTTTTATTTTATTGACCTTTATAGTTAAAGCAATTAAAATGATTAAGGTAAGATATATTTCTCTGTACCTCATACAGCAGTATTCCAATTAATCGTTCATCATTTCTTGACACCCCTTGCAGTAACAGCTTGCTGTGTGTGTTCTCCGGTACATTACAGGTGTCTGAGTAGCTAAATGTGCGCATTGTCCTTCACCAAGGAGGTTATGTTTTCATCCCAGTGTTTGTCTGTAAGCAGTACATTTCACATAGTTAGAGATGATTCACATGACATTTAGTGGAAAGGTCAGCCATGAGCCAAGGACTGATCTTGGTTTTGTTGTTTCTTGTTTTAAAGAAATCTTTTTCATAGAGAATATGTGAAGATCGATAGTGATATATCTGTATTCCTTTCCTTTCCATTAAAATGAGCATATGTTAATTGAAACATACAGTAGTGCACTGCGTCATCTTGAACAGTTCAAGATTGACGCAATACGTGCATGTTGGCACCGTAAATGAGGGAGATTAATCAACACAGTAATCTAGCGCATCCTTCTGGTTTGTCAGTAAATTTACTACTTTGAATGTACCCTCTGTATGAAATATGTTATGTAAATAATGTCACCTTGCCTTGAGTGCAAGTCATTCAATCATTGCTTTTATTGCTGAAGTGTACCCGAATGCTGAAAACTGCTCTTTTTACTCCAAACATGTCTACATCTTGAATTTGTGACTGGCTGCTTCTCACTGTTCACGTAAGCAAAAGGAACAGCTCTTGCCAAGTATGAATTGGTTCCCTTCATTTGTACCAGAGCGGCATCATATTGTTTGCGAACATACATCCCTATATCTCACAAAACACACATACATTCTATCACTCTTTCACCGCCAACCATTTTGTGTCTCTCTTCCTTAACGTCCCCCACCTCCCTGTCACCCCACAGGCCAGCTTTAGGGGGAATCCCTCTATAATTCTCATTATGGTGGAGTCAGGCGTTGTGTTGAAGAGACAGAGTAGCTTAGCTGTCTTAGCAGCTGTATTCCAAACTGGCTTTACTGTTTCTCCCTCAGGGTGGTCCCGTTCCAAACAGAGGCTTTGGCTTGTACACCACTAGTAATACCACCCACAGGCCAATGCTGGCCTGTCAGTGACGATAACTGAGCAGGTCTATTTTGGTTACCGCCCTGCTGTCAGGGAATATGGTAGATAGGCCTATATTAATTTAGAGGAAATACTTTATGGTGCAGACTGTGGGAAAATAGATTTCTTACGACAATGTCACAATTTTTTTTCAGCTAGCTGTGTTTTATAGCTAGATGTATCCTTACAGTTGTAATTTGTTCATGCTAACTATCCATTAATTGTGTATCATTGTTTAATTAGTACCTTCATTAACTGACACTTATTATTGACCTTCGTATTTATTATAGGTACCGTAAGAACAATAGAATGCTAAATTATACCATATGTGTGACTGCAGTCAAATTAAAGAATGTCAAATCTAGTTTGGTCACTTATTACATATTATGGGCTAAATGCACTGAACACATGGACAAACTTAGCCTCGATTCACTCCTCAATGAGGCTACAACAGAGTTTGCTATTCTGGTGACTCCACTAGTAGCCTGTCTTACTTAGATTACCATCTCTCTGAAGGTAGGAAGAGTGAAAACAGTTTCCCTTATGAACTGTAAGACTGAATTATGTATAATTGAAAACAAATTGTATTGTTCTGGTTGAACAAAAAAAGCATCTACAGGATATTACTGTAAACACATAATACAAAGGAAATGAAAGTGAAAAAGACTGAAATGGCAAAAGTCTGATTATACTGTACCACTTGGCAACAGTAAAGCGACACCATTTTAATTCAAATGGTTATAATGGGCAATCTTGCGGCAGTAATTCACAGTGAAAACTAGGACTTGTGATAGCTGCATCTGTAGCTGTCTTGGGGCCTCTTGGCTATGCTGACCTCCACAGGGACCGGACTGGGCAGTTGCAGGGCTGTTAGGACTGCTGGCTACATCTGGGCCCACAGCCTGCATCAGCTGAATTGAGCTGAACTCTTTATCCTCAAATGCCCTGGCTTTTTAATTATTCTGTTTATTGTCCAGGGTTTACAATTAAACACAAATTAAACGCTGCACTTGTCTGTATATAAGTCAATAGTAAACTGACTGCATTTATATAGCTTTTCAAACCTTAAGGACACTCAAATCGCTTTATTAGCCTCACATTCACCCATTCATACACCGATGGTGATGTCAGCCATGCAAGGCGCAATCTAACAACCGGGGAGAGGTTAGGTGTCTTGCTCAGGTACACCTCGACACTTGGTGAGGAGCTAATGGGTTTCAAACCAGAGACTTCTCAATCACCTGTCTCCTCTCTCTAGCCATTGCCGCCCCCAATACACACACTTAAAAATGCTATGCCTGCTTGTCTTCTTGATTTGCCATGAACATGTGATTAAGGTTCGTACACACACAGACACGTGCACTACTGTATGCTTCAATTAACATGGGTATATGATGTGCTTTTTTGTCTTTGGGGATAATCTGACTTCCATACAGTACACTCAATCGCTAAAAGCCTTGCACCCATGGCTTCATTCACAGCTCTGGACAGTGATTAGCCTAGAAAGTCACCATCAACACAAAGTAAAGTATTGGCAAATGAACGTTAATCCGTTAATCTGAAACTACCATTAATTTAATGAACAATTCACAGTGCAATACAGTTTTTTGTGCAACACAGTGCCTCATGTGAATAATCATATGACCTGTCTGAATACAACCTGTTTAGTCCCTGTGTAAAACATTCTAAAACAATAGGCAGTTAATAGAGAATGATTCAGGACATTATTTGATGTGTGTAAATGTATACAAGATATACTGAAACATGCCATGTTGGTGGTTCATGTGCACACATGGTCAATGTGTATAGTATTTGAAATCTCCCACAAGATGGGGAAGAAATGTTCATCTATTTCAGTCATTGTGGAAATCCATAATTTAATATCTACTCATATCTTCTTTTGGTGTATGCCTAGTGAGATGGTGTATACTGTGCATATGTTGTTACTGTTGTCTTTTTCTTTCTTTCTTAGACACATCACATCCTTCCCCCGACCAGTAAATCATCCTGTTTTTTAATAACGCACAGCGAGGTCACACAGGGACATCACAGGGACCACATACTGCATGGCATGTCCAACTGAAAAGCACAGTCAGTCCATTAGAAATGTTTTCACAGCAATGTCTTTGGCAAATGTCACTGATGGATTAGCAGCCGTCTTATACATACAGTACAGAGGCACGGCAGTGCAATTTAGCTAATGCTCGTGCAAATGTCTGTGTTCTTTCATTTTCTGCATACGTCACAAGCGCAGCATATTATGAGTCTTTATTTGCTGGATGTCAACACATACTTTAGAATGCTTATTTTAATAGCACGGTTGATACCACTGGTGCTATCACCTGCTGCATGCACCATTAATGTGTGAGGTTGTATGATGTGCAGTGTGCAGGAATTCAGAGTGAAAGAGTGTGTTGGGAAGTGGCAGGTCAAATAGGGCCTTCAGCACTTGGAATTAGCTAATCCCGCTGCATGTACAAGAGCATATTGTACAATATGATTGTGTGCATGTGCACACATTGCATAGGGGTACAATTTGAATATCCACCACGAAGGCAGTTGCACATAGCCTTAGGATGTACTGTATGTGCAAATACAAAATATTTACTTTAATTGCTAGTAGGCTAGTATGATAGTATGCAACTGATACACATTTAAATGACAAAGATTATGCCAAATATTAAAGGAGTATTTTGACATTATTTAGATGAGTGCATTTGTATTGTGTGTGGTCCTGTTACTGTCATAAGTAGGGATGGCACCGATACGATGCTGAGTTCAGAAATCAGTCCAATACTGACTTAGATAGCTGGATCGGTATCGGTGACAATTGGACAGTTGTAATCGATCCATGGGCCTATCCATCCATCCATCAATCGATCTTCATCCGCTTATCTGGAGTCGGGCCCATGGGGCTAATCCAATTAAATTAATTTACACGTGTGGGTCTACTGTCAAGAATCAGCCATGTCTAACCTACCCAGGCCACTCTATCAGCAGCAGGTTTCTAAAATGCATTTAGGTCCTTAAATAGAGATTGTGAGGCTGTGATTTACTTTGCTTTGTCTGCTTTTACTTTTGATATGTCTGCTTTGTCTGCCAATGTGAGCGGACGTGTTTCCTTTCGCTCTAATCTGCTATCAGCTTTTGCTCTGCTCTGCTATCAGCTTTCTGCTTTTCTGCTCCCTGCGTGCCTTTTGCCATACAGTT
>JAODUH010090611.1:0-14426 GCA_027564835.1 Typhlichthys subterraneus | reverse complement strand
GCTACCGCCACGCTACTCAGAAATGTAGTTTAACTAGTAGCGTCGCTACAAGTAGCGACGCTACTGCCCAACACTGGTGTCCTGTTTGTTTGCTTGTTTGTGCAGCTACGCAGGCTTCCCTGTGCTGAATGCTAAGCTGCTGGAGCCCTTGCAGGGTCCAGCGCCTCCCGCAGGCAGCATGGCCCCACGACATGGCAGCCCTGCAAGCCCGACTGCTGTCTTCAGGAGGTCCAAGCAGGTCAGGCATCATTGAGAAAATACTTTGGTCTTTTATTTTAGGATGCTGGGTGATTGCTCATGAACATGCTTGTTTGAAAAGCTTGAGTTGTACTGTATTAATATTAGGGATGGCACCGATACGATACTGAGATCGGAAATCGGTCCGATACTGACTTATATAGCTAGATCGGTATCGGTGACAATTGGACAATTGTAACGTATCCATGGGCCTAATTCAATTAAATAAATGTCCACGCGTAGGTCTACTGTCAAGCATCAGCCATCCCAGGCCAAATTATCAGCAGCAGGTTTCTAAAATGCATCCAAGTCCTAAAATAGAGATTGGCTGTCATTTACTTTGCAACTTAACTTAATTTAACACTGGAATCGGATCGGTGCTCTGTATCGGCCAATACCCAAAGTCCGGTATCTGTATCGGCATCGGGACTGAAAAAACTGGATCGTGCCATCCCTAATTAATGTACATCCCCCAGAGCATCTTGTTATCATGCAGCCATACTGTGGCATGGGTCAACTGGATGTAAGCCCGTTAATAATATGTTTATAATATGACTCTGGGATGTGGGCTGTCTGGTGTGTCTTTCTATGGCTCAGGACACTTTGTAAATGGAAGGTTTTAAATGACATTGAACAAAACATTCCTTTTTAATCTGTATTTGTATTGCTTTTATTGTTTCACTGTTGTGTGTACAGCACTTTGACCTACACATGTATGAAATATGTTTTCATACAATATATGTAAAAAAGTATTATTTTAATATTATTATTATTGTTATAGTATTTTTACTTTCACATCGTTTATACTGATTGTACATCAAAGTTGATTATAGCGCAATCTGATGATCTTTTAGAAGGTTTTACGATTGTCTTATTTATTTTCTGTTCTTTTTTCCCCAGGAGATCAAATGGGCTCAGAGGATGGCTAAAACCTCTTCCTCCGTGCCCAACATGTGGTCCAAATGCCTGCTGCGCCACTGCTACGGCCTGTGGTTCATCTGCCTGCCAGCCTACGTGGGCACCTGCCACTCGAAGGTGCGAGCCCTGCGCATGGCCTACGATGTGCTGAGGAGGATGCAGGACCGCAAGCTGCAGGCTCCCGATGAGGTAGGATGACTCAACGAGCTACTTCCTTAACGAATGGAAAGTCAGGAGGTGATTTCTCACCTCTCAGCATTCTTAACCTCCTTTTTGTATGCAATTATGTTTAGTAAAATATTAAACTTTTTGCTGGACCGTGTGTAGCGGGACCGGCCAGTATGAGTTAATGTCGCTAACTGACTGAGCGACCATGTTAAAAAACTTATTTTACATTCAAGAGACAGTAGGTGGTGGTAATGCACCATGTAGACAGTAGGTGGTGGTAATGCACCATGTAGACAGTAGGTGGTGGTAATGCGCCAATATCGTTAGATCCCTACTTCTGTGGAGTTTAAAGGAGGAATATTGCATGCTAAACTATGTATTGGCCTACTGTATGGTGTAATACTCTATTTAATATATAATATTTTTACCGTTTATGCTATTTAATATTGTAAAGGATAGCACCTGCTCTAGAAGGTTCTGTCTGTTCGCTTCCCCAGGTGTGTTACCGTGTGTTGATGCAGCTGTGTGGCCAGTACGGCCAGCCGGTGCTGGCTGTCAGGGTGCTGTTTGAGATGAAGAAAGCCGGGGTGCACCCTAATGCCATCACCTACGGCTATTACAACAAAGTGGGTGTCACTATTAGACACACAGCAACACACACAGCAAATGCACGTCTTCACGTTACATTACTAAAACACATGTGACCCTTGACCCCATGTCCTGCTGCAGGCCGTGCTGGAGAGCACCTGGCCGTCCAGTACCAGAGGAGGGTACTTCCTGTGGGGCAAGCTGAGGAACGTGGTGCTTGGTGTGCTCCAGTTTAAGCAAGTGGGGAGGAGGCAGCAGCCTCCACTCAGAGAAGCTCAAGCCTCAGGTAGGTTAGACATGCTAAAGGGAGTAAAACACATTGTTGCTCAAAGCTGCATACCTACAGTCAGTTCAAAGGTAAACGGAGGTAAACTGGCGAGCATGCCCAGCTGTGAGTTTATAAGTAGCGTACCTCTGCCCTCTAGTGGTCGGTTAGTGCCAAAGAGTACAAACGTAATAAGCTTGAACAAACATAATCTCATTCAGATGGAAGTGATCTGGACACAGTGAGCCACGGGAGCCTTGACAGCGCTAATGACTCTGCTGAGCGCACCTCCCTCGACACTGACTTCACTAAAATGGACTCAAGCGATGACGGCTGTAGCACAGGTAGCAAGACTGAACATCAACACTTTCCTCCCGTCTTATTTCACATTTCCTTCATTATATTTCGTGTATGTTTCTCTATGACGCTATGTGCATTAATAACCTCTTTGAAGCTTGTTGTACAGTCTAGTCTTTATTTTGACTATACATAATATGGATCTTTATGATGAACAGTATTCTTTATGACTTTTCTTTCCATTTTCAGTTTGCTACATCTCTCCACAATAAAGTCAAATAAATCCACTTCTAAAAGCACTCCTCATAAAATACAGGCTGTAATGGTAAAAGCCTGCAGCCAAATTACTACAGCTCTGCTTTTCAAACATTCACTACTGCTTTTCTATTTATGTAGGTGTGGTTATTAAAGTTTGGAGTAAAGAAGATCAGTTGTCCCATATAAAGGATCCTCTGAGATGTAATGTTATCTTTGAGACCAAAGACAAAGAAAAGCCAAGAAAGGCTTTATAAATAAAACATGACTAATGATTTTTTTCCTTTTCTTCTTTGTCAGTTTCAGGTGGCCAGTCAGACCAAGGGTACGATTCACTCTCCAAGGAGGAAGTACATGTGATTGACAGCACACCTCTGGTGGAGGAGTGCAGTAAGTGAACCTACGATGTTTGTGGACTCAAGGATAAGCACATAATATCCTTGTAGCATATTAGCAGTTTCCATGGTTTTAGGAAGTTTTTCCTTGCCAGAAATGAGTATAGGAGGTTGTCGTGTTTAATGTGAGTCTATGCGGCCCCTAGAGACTGTCTATGGCAAAGAAAATACGTCTCACTTGACAATGTGGTTCATTAGCTTCATACGTATGTTTTCCTCACAGGTAACGGCAGTGGGATACATTCAGGTGACACCGCAGCTCTTACTGGAACTCTACCGAAAAGTGAGAGACCAACGTCTTTGGACTTGACTGGCAGGCCGGGTCGCTCTAGAACCAGTGCCTTGAAACAACAAGAAAACCACCAACAACACAAACAACAAGACCAACAACACCACCAACACCACCAACACGCGACCTCTGACCTCCAGCCTCAGGGGAAGGAGGGTGCTAGTGATGCTAGCAGCAGCTCATGGAAGACCCAGGAGAGCCCCTCACTGGAGAGGAGCGCTGGCTGCCGCGCCGGGGCGGTGAGGAAGACGGGCATCGAGGCGGGCTCCGACCCCCTGTCGCTGCTGGCGGCCGAGACGCAGCAGGAGTGTAACCGCGGCGACTTGCCCGTGGTCCGCCGGGAGCTAGCCGAAGAGATAGAGATGTACATGAACGCCATTGGCAGCCTGCCGGGCAGCGACCTGCGGGGCCCCTCCAACCCCCTGGTCCCCCCTGCCTCCTCCCCGCACCTCTCCCCCCTCACTCCCGTGCTCCTGCGCTCTAGCACGCAGCGCCCTCGCCTCCGTCCCTCCCCCTCCCTCCCCCTGGGCGTCTCCGACAGGGAGAGGCCTCGCTCCCTGGTCTCGCCTGCCTCTCCGACCCCGTCAAACGCCTCCTCCTTCTCGGTGGAGTCCCTCTTCACGCCCTCGCTGGACATATTCAAGAGCAGCTTCTTCTCGGCAGGAAGGGGCGTGGCCGAGAAGGCCAGTCGCCTCTACTCCCGCCTGTCCTCCCAGACGTCCCTGACACAGGTGAGCAGCACACTACGTCACAGGTGACATGCAACACTGATATACTGCTAATGCTAATGTTTAGCAGCAGAGCTGCTGTTGACATCCCCAGGGGCATTTTTCCATTGGTAATTGGCCTATCCCAAGCCCCATCCCTTTATGCATGTCCTCCAATAACAGAACCTCCCGTCAACTGTCTGTTTAACTGTAATAGCTGTCTATGCTGTTTTATCCAACCTAGTTACAGTAAAATGGTTGAAAAAGTGAAAGGGGCGGGGCTTGGGATAGGTAAATTGCCATTGTCACACAGTCCACGTGACACCCCAGTGCTCCCACTACACGACTAAAAACATTTGAAATGTTCAAACTGGTCTGGTAGCATCACTGTTAAATAATAATAATAATTTAAAAAAAATGTAAAACGTGTGTGCGTAGCCATGTTGCTGTGGTAACTCGTGTTGAGAAACCTTACCTGAGATCCCGACATGGATTTCCAAGACGAGGGGGCATTGACTTTAGTTTCCCTGTTCTGACATACACACATTAGCTACTGCAGTGTCTTGGTGACAGGCTGTGAGAGTGACCACTGCTGCACTGTGCTTCTGTTCCAGCAGGACCCCAGCTGTGACCAGATCAGTGTTTCCTCCGTGACCTCAGGGGAGCCAGACTGCTCCTCGCTGGTGGACTCTGACTGCTGGCTGGACCCAGTTGGCTTTACCTCCCCACAACATGACAGCGTGTCTCGGCTCAAGAGGAGCCCTGCTGGTGGCCGTGGCAACCTAGAGAGCCCCGGGACTCCGAGCAGAGTGTTTAGGCACAACTCTTTCTCTGGTACTTTATTCCTTTGTTATCTTCTCTGTGTTGCATTGTGGGAGGTTAAAATGTGTTACCAGGAGCAGATATGGGTTAGGTGTCTTGCTTAAGTAAGCTCGCAGGTAGGACTCAGAATAGCATTGTTGTATAACCATTATAACCATTATAACCACATCCAAAATCGACTGTGATTAGGATATGGCGTAGATCAGGTTAATTTTGAAGCTATTGGAGCAGCCTTAACCCACGTGTTTGCACTGTAGCTTTACCGCCTGCCACTACAGAAACTACATTTAGAAACAAATGCTTCAACCTCATTGCTCTTAGCCACCCTCAATGGTCACTGATTGGTTCGTTCTGCATAGTGGCTGCGTGAGCTTCATGTGAACAGGGTTTCCAGGAAGTGTCGTCGGGCTAGGACTTGAACCCACCAGCTTTTAGTCAAACACCCAGATCACTTAGACTATCCTGCTTCATATTATATAATTACTATAGTTGAATAGCTTGACAACAATTAGTCTTTGTAATGTTTTATAAAAGCATCTGAAAAAAAACATGCAAATAGCCTGTCTTAGCTTGGCTATTCATGTCAGCATTATGTTGACTGCATCTCTAAATTGGATGCAAAGCAGAACATGTTTTGCTGAGCTAAATTTAGAGTGAGAGCAAAGCTCAGCAAAACAGAGATAGCTGTTTGTGCTGGAGCTAGGAACCAGGCCACTGAATTCAATGTGTATGCTGTCTTTGCAGTAAGCCACCAAACTATAGCATGCGGTATACTAAACGCAAATACAAACATAAGCATGCACACATACTGTACAGTAACATGCACGCATGCGCACACGCACACACACGCAAGCACGCACGCGCGCACACACACACACACACACATAGACATAGCAAAAGGAAAGGAAACTTAACCTACAGTAAATATTAAATCATTGTTAATTAGCTTTGCATTGCTAATTACCTACTTAGCTTTCATCCCATATGGATAAATAACACCCTTGGGAATATAGTAGATATTAACAGTGTGTGAGTGTCTGATGTCACCTTCCTGCACCACATTTAGGTGGACTGGCTCCTCCCTCCAGAGTGCCTCACACACCAGACACCTCCTCACCCGACTCCACCCGCTTTAGTCTCACCAACAGCTACACCATAGAGGTGAGTTGCATGTATGCTGTATGTAAAGACCCTTGTGCCCATCTCATCTTCAGCCCTTGAGATTAAAGGCGTGGCATTTAAAGCTGTATTGGGGCTGGTTGATATTAACACATGTAGGTATATGCACCACTTATACCTTCAATCTCAATTAAAATCCCTCATAGGAGAGAAACTATTGTACGTTGTAAAGGTAACAAACGTTGCAGTCCAAGGTCAACGTTTAGCGAAAGCATGTTAGAATTAGGTCATTCAGCAGACGCATGTGTGCAACTTATAATGAGCACATAATTTACTTTATATTTACTGCAAAGAGCAGAGAGGGGTACAAGATCACAGCCGATAAAAGCCATTCGGATGGCAGTGAAACTCCCTGACCCCTAGATGATCCTTGCTCAAGTTTTCTCAACCCATTCCCCTTGCGGCCACAGTACCAGCCTATTACTTCAATATAGTTCTAATGAATAATATTATAATAATATATAATAATAATATAATTTAATATAGTTGTGGTGTAGTCCTCGGCCAGTGCGTCATTCCTCATATCTCACTGGCGCTTGGTGTCGTTCTACTGTAGGTGCGGATGTCTAGCTGCTCGCGGTGCAAGACCTGCGACTGTCTGGTGTACGACGAGGAGATCATGGCGGGGTGGACCGCGGACGACTCCAATCTCAACAGCACCTGTCCCTTCTGTGGCACCCCATTTGTCCCCTTCCTCAATGTGGAGATCAAAGACCTGAGACCACCCAGCAGGTAAATGTCCCCTGTAGCCTACAAGCTGTTTTTTAACGCACTGTATACAGAGACACTGAATATTTCACTCAGCAGAACAGAATCGGGTTAAATTTAACCTGAATAGAATGTATGGTCATACAACGGATCTCAACCACACAACCAGGCTTTGATGGGATAGCATCTTGCCAGCTTCCATCTGGTGGACGCATACTCAGTCACGCAGACCTGAGCTAAAGCTGTTGAATCCCCAGGGAGTCTTTAATCCGATCTCTCTGCCCTCAGGACTCGTGGAGGCGATAGTTCGGTCAGAGCGGAGGACGCGTCTGCAGACAGGTGTCAGCAGACAGTGACAGTGCCCTACCTGAGCCCGCTGGTGCTCTGGAAGGAGCTGGAGAGCCTCCTGGTGAACGAGGGAGACCAGGCCATCTCCTCCCCCAGCGCCGTAGACCAGCACCCCATCGTCTACTGGAACCTCACGTGGTACTTCCGAAGGCTGGAGGTGCCCAGCCACCTGCCTGCCCTGATCCTGGCATCGCAACACTGTAACCATGGAGACCAGGTAATCCATGGCTGTACAACCCGGGATCAATTATTAAGTCAATAACAATTACACTTTGGTTAGTTATTAAGTAATTTAGTAGATGTGTGAATACCATACAGTATGATATCTATTCTTATCTATGTTATTTTATATTGATATACAGTATATATTGATTTAAGACTGTATATTATCACCTTCCTTTTTTCCTGATGTAGATTCCCCAGAATGTCTCATCTGAAGACAGCAAACACGTCTTGGTACAAATTATGTGGGACAACCTGAAGCTACACCAGGACAAAATTCAGCCCTGCTATGTTCTATGGAACACACATTGTGAGTACCACCACACAAACCATGTGAGTTGTTTCTTAATCGCTGTAGTCTAGTAAGAAATACTGTAGTGCATATAGAATGAAAACTAATCAAATCATGACCTCAGTCACGAATATAACAATGAATGATAATGCTTGACTGCCAGGTTTCACAATGCAGTGTTGGTGTAAATTGAGTGATGGGAGATGTGTTCTGTAAGAGTGAGCTAACGCTGCCTCTGTCTGTGCAGGCGCTAACTCCCTAGTGCGCTCAGGGCTTTGTGAGGAGGGCCAGCTCTTCACCGTGGAGCTACTGCAGGGTATAGTCAGGTGCATTAAGAAGGGCGATGTCCACCAGCCCATGACTCAGATCATCCAGCTGCTGGGGCCAGAGATTGGCTTTCAGAGACACAGGTAAAGGTGCCGTTTAACCTAACATATGTCAGGAAAACACAAAACATGCTAAAGGTTTAATTGCTTCTCTGTTCTCTCATCATAAGGAGCCTCTATCGAGACATATTGTTCCTCGCCCTGGTTGCTTTGGGAAAGAACAACATTAATATTGGTAAGACTGCAATAAAGAAAAATGTTGCACATTACAAAACAAAAAGCACATTCTAGATAGAATAACAGCAAAGTGCTTGTTTATCTATTTGCTGGTCCTAACATAAAGCAGCAAAGAGGGCTTTTCTAAATGCAGGGATAGAAAGACAATGCATCATCTTCATTTTAGAAGTATATAGTGGGAGTTTTATTGGGCTTATTGGATAACAAGTGGAGTAGAAGAAAATAAAAATCACATGCCGCAGATAATAAGCATTGCTTTAGCTTACTCCTCTCCTGGACATTTGTGTTGTCTGTAGATGCGTTTGACCGGGAGTATAAAATGGCGTATGACCGCCTAACACCCAGCCAGGTGAAACTGACACACAACTGTGACCGGCCCCCTGGAGCAGGTGTCATGGAGTGCAGGAAGATGTTTGGAGAGCCCAGCCTTTGAACGCAGCAGCCTCATGTCCACTGACTGTTGTCCAGCCACACTCTTTATTAAGCAGTCAGTGCTGCTGTTTCCCAGACTCAGGACCAGCGCACCTACCTGACCAGGCCCACACCATGGGCCTGGTCAGGTAGTGTCACTGCACTCTTAAGTACAGTGACATACAGAATGTGACGTACTGTGTGAAACACCTATACGTTGCTTTTAGCAATGACAATGAGAGGGTAAGTGGAACGGACCTTTGAGAATGGAGGTGTTTAGAGACATTGTTGTGAAACAGAAACATCCTGAAAGTAAATATCTGTACAAATAATATACGGTCTATTTTATATAATTGTTTCTGTTAAAGCTGTGAATTTGTCAAGAGTATGTGTGTAGTGTACGTATTCCATAGTGACCAACATGGTCTCAGTAGCCATGGTGAAACATTATTGAATGTGTACAGTAGACTGTTTTGAATAGACATTCATGTTTTACAAAGCACTTTGGCAAAATGTTCTGCTGCCGTTGTCATGTTTTGGTACAGCAGGCAGTATAGAGATGTGTTGGCAGCTATAGTTCTAAACCAATACTGACTTATATACATTACAGTATTACATGTCAATGCAGTAAACTGCAGTAAACTCAGATGAACGGGTAAACAGGGAAGACAACAAATCACCAAACAGGACTAGAATCATGATGAATATTATTCCTAATTTATTCTACAGGTACAGTATGTACACAATTAATTTGTCCTTTTTATACAAAATAAGAAGATAATGAACCAAAATAACCTCCCAAACCTGCCAAAAGTCAATAATAAATTATTTATAGATATTTTTTTGTTTTGTTTTTTTAAGCAATACCTTTTTGTAAAGTGATTGTTATGTCATGTGTTGTATGGGACCACCAAGGAGGTCTCCTTCTCACAAGCGGTTTATAATAAATTAAATATTTTAAATAGGAAATGTGATTTATTAGCACAACCATGCAATTGTGCATTCACAGTAGAAGACTATTTCCATGGTTTTTATTTGCACAATGTATATATTTCAGTTAATTTCACACATTTTAAATTACATAACATTGAATTGTTCCAGTTCAATCAAAATTCACCTTATCAGTTTACCAGATTCACCTTTTTGGAGTAGGACATGAAGAAGAATCCAAGTGTTTTATTACACAAATTTGATTTGAACTGTTCCGCTGTTAGAAACTCTGATGTCACTTTGTCCATGTTCTTATCATATATACCACTTTACTGCTTTCACGTATAGCACCACAGCCTATTATTGTTGCACTAAAAATATGATATACTGTACAATCATGCTGGATTATAAACTGAGACTGCGTATAGTGGAATCAACTCACACCATGTACCATTACTTCACATGTTCTTATATATATGAACACTATCACTTTCTATAAAATACTGACGACCAAAACATTACTTCATTGTCTACATGTTGTTTACACTTAGTCAATTTGAGCAATGTCTTTGATTCATTATTTATCATTTGTAACCAACATAATTTGTATAAATTCTTTTTTATTAAAGATTTCTGCCAAACGTGTTCTCTCTTATTTGTGGAAATATACATAGGATTCATTGTTTTAAAATTATATATATACACATATAAAATAAACCAAGAAAATTAACCAAGCACCAACTTTATATTGCAATATATATTATATGTACAGTATAAATATATATTTGCATACTGTGTATATATATATATATATATACAGTATATGCATACTATATATAAATTAGGGATGGTAAGTATGGTATGGTATTATTCATTATACTAGAATGTGTCTATATCACCAGCACATTACTGGTGAGAAAGATGATCAGAAACGTTTCCAGTTTTTTCAGTCCCGATACAGATACTGGCATTTAGGTTATGGGCCAATACCGAGTACCGATCCGATTCCAGTGTTAAATTAAGTTTTAAGTTGCAAAGTAAATGACAGCCAATCTCTACTTTAGGTCTTAGATGCATGTTAGAAAACTGCTGCTGATAGTGTGGCCTGGGTAGGTTAGACATGGCTGATGCTTGACAGCAGACCTATGGCGTGCAAATTCATTTAATTTGATCAGCCCCATGGATCGGTTACAACTGTCCAAGTGTCACCGATACCGATCCAGCTATTAAGTCAGTATCGGACCGATTTCCGATATCAGTATTGTATCGGTGCCATTGCCAACCTTATATTGTAAGGTTAGTGCTTGCAAAATCTCGATATTATGACTTATAATGTGTGTGTGTATATATATATATATATATATATATATATATATATATCATAAAAAATTCACAATTGAAAACTTAATATCAATAGATACATATGAAACCACTACTGAGCTATATAAAAATAATGCTTATATAATACTATTCAGTGACTAATATTGAGTATTTAGGTTAGGAAGAAAGTTTCCTTATGCATATCGCTGCTCGCATGCCACAGTTCTGTCACCATAGCTTAGCCACTACCGTGGCCATCTGAATGGTTGATAAAAATAAAAAATATCAAGTCCCAGGCCCATAAGACCAGAGTGTGCGGTACCGACTGCTAGCGCTGAGTCATGCGTGTGGAAGAGGGAGGGGGTGTCCAGTCCCGGAGGACAGGGCTCGCTCTCGTTCAGATAGAAATAGGGCAGACGATGATGCGGTCCTCTAGCATCACACTCAGCACCAAGAACAGGAAGTAGAGCAGGAGCATGGTGAGGCCCAGCTACTTGTTCATCCTCCACCTGGAGATGGCGATGGAGATGATGACAAACAGCAGCATGAGGAAGAGCAGCACGATGGCGCAGAAGAGCCCTTTGCTACTGACCTCCACCGGCGTGAAACCATGGAGGACTGAGTACAGCAGCCACGGGACAGGCAGACTGGACAAAACACAGAGTATCGAATGAGACGTCCTGTCAAAGGGCCTCCATAAACAGACAGGCAGACTGGACACAACACAGAGTATCGTATCGAATGAGACGTCCTGTCAAAGGACCTCCATAAACACTGTATATCCTGTCACTGCTGGATACGCAGTAAACTGTGCTGGCTCACCCCACGGTGATGTCAAAGATATTGCTGCCCACCGAGCTGGAGACAGCCATGTCGCCCAGGCCTCTGCGTGCCACGATCACGCTGGTTATGAGGTCAGGGATGGAGGTTCCAGCAGCCAGAATGGTCAGACCCATGATCTCCTCTGAGATGCCGATGGTTTCGCCTACCTAGGAAAGCATATGAGAGACTATTATCTGCAAAAATAACAGATATGACATGTGTGCTACAGTGGTTTTCAAACATTTATACATGGCCCCTCCACACAAAGAATTATGTAAAAATGTATTACAAAATATTATATATATTCTGTATATATAATATATAATATGCAAGCCACAGTATCAAACTGAAGAAATTATAGTGAATAATGTTATGCGATTATAAATAATAATATATATTATAAAAGAACAATATATGCATAATAATAATAATATTAGTAAATTCATGTATTATAAATATTGACATGAGTCCCTGACCCCCCACTTTGAATGCGTGTCACTGGCCACAATAACTGGACAACAACAGTTCAAATCTGGTTTTCTCCAGGAGGTTGCACAACCTCCTGCGACCGCGAGAGCCTAATTCAGGTGAGCTCCCAGGTCCCGCAGACAGACACACCTGGTGAGCCCACCACACACATCAGGTAGGAGAAGACAGCAATCCAAAGGATGGAGCCCAGAAAGGTCACCACGAAGAACCTCTTAGATGTCTGGAGAAACAGATAGCATGCAGGCACCATTAAGCACAGCACAACACCAGGGACTATGGCTATGCTGTAGGGTTGCTCTGGGGTTCAGCCCAGACTTACAGGGTTGCGGACATCAGATACTGTGAGCCACAGAGGGAGGACTATGGGCAGGAGGAAGAGGTAGGTGGCTTGTTTGCGCCTCGTGGCTGGCCACTCTAAAGACAGAGGCTCTTCGCTGTCTCATGCATTATTGAGGTCTTCTTCTCCTTCATCATCATCATCATCATCATCATCATCATCGTCATCAGCATCGCTGGACTCGTCGCTATCATCGTCACTGTCTTCCTCACTGTCAGAGTCCTTCGAGCCCTCGGATCCTTCTTCTCCTGCTGGGACGTCCTCCTAAGAGACAGGATGGGAAGCATTTGTTGAGGCAACCGTGGGACTACGTATCTTGCTTTCTATGAGATCATGACAATACAGAAACTTGAAAAGCAACATATAAATAATTATATATTTATAATAATATAGAATTAAAAGGCTTTGGTTATTGCTTAATAAGACAGGTGTACATGGACTCTTACATAGACTGGCACTGTCACTTCTTTACTTTTTGTAAACCACCAGCAGATTGTTGAGTACCTTCTTGTCTTCTGGCTGTCCCTGCTGCTCTGTTTCCTTAGTGATGACCTCTGACTCTTTAGCCTGTTCAGTTTTCCCTCCATCACCTGGGTAAAAACAATCAGAAAATCACATTTTAACATGAACTATGTAGAACAATGTTCCATAATACCTTAAAATGTATTCACTCACTGTAAATCTTTATATCCAAATGTCATTATGCTACAAAAAAAATTATCCAGGGACTTTATTTTTAAAGGAAGTCAAAAACAAGGTTTAGTGAAGCACCAAACAACATGTTTGACCAAAGTAGCATTAGTATTATTGTTAATGCTCAAAGTATCCATGCAACCATGTATGATCAAACAATATTATCCATCTGTAATTTGGGGAGAGCTTAGAAAGAGGGGGCTTGTTATTCTTTTTGCATTATTTTACACACACAAAATAAATCTGTTTAGAATGCAATGGACTCATGACAAATAACCATATAAAAACAGTCAAGTAATTTGAGGTACTATAAGAAAGCCGCACACTCAAAAGCTCAGATGAAAAATAGAGGATCCAATGTTTTGACAGCAAAGATATCTTCCTCAGTTTATGAATAAAGTCATTTAAGAACATATTTGAGAACAGTACAATAAATAACAAGGTGTAACAGCAGTGATAGACAAATCACAAGTCTGTATTTAGCCTCACTATGCTCTCCACTAGGCATATCAAATAAACAACATAAATGAAATGGGCAGAGACATTGGCCATGCTGTCATTAAGACATTTTCAGAAGTCAATCAACACTCAGCACAGCATGATTATGTTTGAAGACTTGCTGATTGTAATTTGTATTACATTATTATTCCCTGTTAGAACTGCATGGGTTTGACAAATAAATTATGTAATATTGAATTTTATTTTATTTTTTTACCTTCTGTTTTGGCCGTTTCCTTCCCTCCTGCTACTTTCTTCAAAATATCTGCCTTGTCTTTGCATTTCCCTACATACAAGCAAAAACAAAACAAAATAAAATAAAATAAAATAAGAATCCTGCATTGATAAATAGGCGACATTTACAGGCAGTGGTGTAGAGCAGGCAACATTACTTCTGGTAGTGCTTCTAATGGTAGCTGCAATTACGTTATAGTGCCCCAGAACCTAAAAATCCCCAAAACCTAAATGGACACACTCTCAGATCACAATAGCAATGCCACACTGCATCCAATGTTTCAACAAACCATGTGGGGGGCATGTCAGTTGGGTCATACATTAATTTATAGGTGACTCTAGGCCAGGGGTCCCCAAACTACGGCCCGGGGGCCGGACACGGCCCACCCCCACATTTGGACCGGCCCTCTGAACGCCAGTCAGAGAACTATTTAGAAAA
>JAODUH010090600.1:0-12500 GCA_027564835.1 Typhlichthys subterraneus | reverse complement strand
AGCCCATTCAGCTCTTCACACAGAGAGGACACACCAATTGTAAAAAATGAACACCTTCCCCCAAAAGTGTTTGCTTTCACCTTTAACACCTTTTTGGTTCTTAGTAAACAGAAAAATGCATTTGCTTGCTGGGAAACAGCATGCAATTTGCTTTTATTTGTGTGTGTGTGTGTACATGTACGTGCGTGCGTGCATGTGTGATATATCTGTTTGGACTGTGAAGGACTTCAGAGGTGACAGTTATAAAATGGAGGGAAAAAAAGGGAGAAAAATATTGAATGATTGTTATCCTGCGGTTATTATTTGTAATGAGAATGTTGTGGCGGTGCGGTCAAAGTAGAATTAAGACATGTTAAAAACAAAGCACCCCATCCAGTGACCGTAACCGCAGTGTGGAATTAGTATTAATATATTATAATATTTCAGCTGGTCTGCACAAACAAATAATTGGTTTCCTGGGTAAAAATGTGGGCATGATATCTGTCAAACTACGCAGCGGTGTCTACACATTGCCGCGAGTATACCCTCAGCTGCACACCTGCACACCATTCTGGATGGGAATGTGACAGACAGAGATAATTACACCTCAGCTTCGTGGTGTACAGGCAGATCAGAAGGCCACAGAAATTTAGCAGAGATTGTGACACCTGTGAGAGAAGGCCATATACTGTATGTAAATACATTTAAATATTCATAAAGTTATACTTAAAATTAAATTAGTTCATATTGTCTTGAGGCAATATACATTACAGTACAGTAGCTTATTTCATACCGATAATAAACAAGTGCAATCTAGGTGCAGTGGACATTATGTCTCTTTTCCATTCATCACGCCTGATAATTTTTTTATTTGTACAGGTAGCTATTTATTGTGGCTGCTTGGCAATTTAACACTGAAGTCAAATTCCACCTTAATATAAATGTTTTAACCTGGAGGCAGATGACCGTGAACTGTTCGATTAGATAAACAACTCAAGAATATCAAGACTAAGGTTGACAGTAGTCTCTGACCAGATGTTTTCTCCATTGAGAATTCAGATGTAGATCAGAACCAGGCAAGCTAAAGGCAGTGTAAGTTATTCTGGAGAATGCTTGCTAACTTCGATCTCAATTCAAAACAATATCCCTCCGCAGCGCCGCCACACATTGAAACACATTGTGAAACAAGGGAGCCAGGGCTGTGTAGAAGTATCGGATTATTCTTCAACATACACAGAGAACAGTAAACTAACAAAATGCGAGGTGATTGGTGAATTTGATAAAAAGTGTATTAGCTTAACAATTAGCTTGCAATACAGTAGCTGACTATACCTTTAAGCCTGTTTTTCGCGCATAAAGTTCCAAAAGGTAAAACATTTTCAAAAATATAAAACCAATATCAACACATATTTGTAAACCTTCCTGGACAAATCCACCAATAAACATTTCAGGTTAAAACCCAAGGTGGGAGAGTCTCTTGATTGACAGCACAGATTGGAGCAGAGAGGAAATCCTTTGATATACTTATAAAGGTAATGTCACGTAAAATGTACGTTTAATCCTTTAGTGGAGTATAGCAGTTAAAACGAGATTGTGGCTGTTTGCTCTGCGTCATGTATGAGTCTCCCCAGTGTCCTTTGAATCAGTGTCCTCCTCGGTGACAAGTTACCACGTGTGTGTGTATGTGTGAGAGAGAGAGCGAGAGAGAGAGAGAGAGAGAGAGAGAGAGAGAGAGAGAGAGAGCGTGTTTGTGACCCTATGAAAATGCCAGTACCTCGGACCAGATTTCAACACCTCCGAGCGTGACACATTAACCATTGGCAGAAGAGGACAAGTACATTGCGCAGGCAGTGTGTGTGTGCGTGCATCTGTGCTTGTCCGTGCGTTTGCTTGATGTTCCGCGTGCATGCATGTGTGTGCGTATATTTTAGGGTGTGTGTGCGCACCCGTTAATATACCGTAGTAAATTTGTCATATGCATACCTCATAGTGAATGTCATGTATATCTGTCACATCGAACAATGTCAGGTATGTGTGATTATGTGGTTATTGAATGCTCAGTGTCTCAAACTGCCTCAACCTGTCCGTCTTTAGTTCTTTTATAATCATTAATAATGGTCGGTAATATTACAATCACATTTTACAAGCAATACCAAATGGAGACAAAATAAGTGGAAAGGCCAGATCAACTTCCACTTCCACTTAATTGCTAATTCACTAAGCTAACCTCTTTTAATGCGGCCTGTTTTTGTAGTGCACTTGACTTGAACCCTCTCCACAGCACTACATTGCACTTCACCTCAGAATGGAGAGAGACTTATCAGCCACACACAATTGAAGTTTACCTCAGAAAACAACACAGATCATGTTAAAACTGATCCTCATTTAATGACAGCTGCTATGCTGTAGAGTTTACACGCACACATGCACATGTACCAGGCACATTAACAAACACAAACCATATAGAGACACACAAATGTGTAACAACGCACACTAAAGGACTACTTCACCCAACCAGGATAATTAGCATTGAATGCTAGAAGACATTAGTGTACAGAGGTCTACTCCCAATAATGGAAGAGGTATCAATTTCAAACATCCATAAAAGAGCATCAAAAAGTCTGTGGAAGCACTACATCATCAGTGCAGCATAATCCAAGTTCTCCGATATCCACTGATATGGTCAGTGGGTATTTTTGCCAGAATATTGATTAGCCTAATATACAAATTCTTGTCTTACAAGAGATCAGATGTCCCACGCACATCTGTGGTGTGCGTTTAGGCCAGCATGCGCACCAGTTGTGTCGAATGTATCCGAAGAGGGAGCATTACAGTACAGGTATAGTTTGAGTGGATAGCAGACTTGGATTATACTGCATGAGGAAAACTTTGCATTTTTGCTGATTTGAAGCTCAGCACTTATTTACTCAATTCAATCAGACATGGATCAAATGCATTGGGTGCCACATGGAAACTTTTGTCTTTTCGAATGGAATCTTTACGACTGACGGATTCTGGTTAACTGTTTACATGGGATGTCACCTAATCGGGTCTGGTGTTTACATGCACTGTTGCAACTTTTCAGAATTGATGTTAAACATGCACACATGATCTAGCTCATAACGTAAAGTAACGTGTCCCGCTAGCAAATGGTAAAACCAGCTTCTAGTAATAGGTACGTCAGAGATTGAGGCTATTTGTGTGACTGGTGAAGAAATGTGCGGCTTCAGATGAAGTCACAGAGAAATACACACACACACACACACACAGAGAGACGTGCACACACTGCCCCTGGCTACCTTAACAGAGTATTGGCTACACCAGACACTGCTCCACGTCTCCCAGCTCTGCCAGCGGGAGCACGCACTGTAGCCAACACCCGCCAACAGAGCTCCGTGCAATCCCTTTTTATCAGCAAGTCACTTTTGACTCCCAACTCCCATTCACTTATTTGCGTGCGTCACATTTGATATGTCCAGATTTTGTACTGTTCTGGCTGTGCAGTTTACCGGCATCACAGAAAACGTAAGTCGGACATGCGCATGAGAAAGCAACCAGGAAGTAATCGGGTTTAACCGTTTACACGGTAGTTCTTCTTTTAATCGGGTCATAGAACAGGTTATACTACCCATCTGCTTCCGAATGAAATTTCGATCTGGTTGTCCGTTTCTCTTCCGATCGTGGTGTTTATATGTAGCTAGTGTCAATGAAAGAAGAAGAATATAGCATTCCTGCTGTGATGGGTGACTAACTGACTTCACACACACACAATGCACATAACACACACACATAGCAACTCATGCACATACAGACACGAATAAAGAGCTGTTGACAGACTCATATAGAATGAGGGATGGTCTGGTTCACATGGGCATAAGTAAACGCTTTGTGAGAAGTGAATAGATCAGAGTTAGGCAGGTCGCAACCCGGTTTATTTCACATCCACCGTTACAATGGGGAGCTTTTTCAAAGGTGTTAGGGCCTGCTGCAACAGCTCGGAAAGACGCCTGGAAATTACTGCAAATGTAAATGACTGCAGAGCTGAAGATTTAAAGCTTTCGATTTAAACGCTTCTTGCGTTCGGGTGCGTTTCCCAACCCTGGTCCTGGAGTACCCTATAGCTCTGCATGGTGTAGATGTATCCATGCTCCAACACACCTGATTCAAATGAATTGCTCGTTAGCAGGCTTCTGCAGAGATTGATATAAGGAGCCATTCATTTGAGTCAGGTGCGTTAGGGTATCTACAGACCCTTACACTCCTTTCACTGTATTTTGGAGGTGAGGTGGGGGATGGTGCGAGCCTATAGCAGCACTGTAGAGGAGTAGAGAGGAGCGTCATCCACTTGGTGTCCAGGTGCGCCGCCGCCGCCGTCAGAGCTTTGATCCGAACCGACATAATTTGTCATTCCGGACACAAATGTAGGAGAACGGCTTTAATAAAGGCGACTTTAAAAACAGCAGAATCGAAAAAGTGAGAGAGAGAGAGAGAGAGAGAGAGAGAGAGAGAGAGAGAGAGAGAGAGAGAGAGAGAGAGAGAGAGAGAACAAAGGCTTTATAAATAGAGGTTGCCAAGCAGGCTACCTGTGGTGTGTGGGTTTACGGTGTGATAAAGACATCTTCTGGGCGTCTTTAGTGCTGAGCGCTGCAGACACAAACAGCAGCGTGATTAACACCGGCCTCACATCTCTACCCTGCCTCTGCCCTCTCCGCCGCTCGCTTTATCTCCTTCTAATCCCCCCCACGTCTCTCTCTAATGCATTTCTCCTTTGTCGTCTCCCTCCGCTCTTGTGCTCTGCCCTCGCACGACCCCAGAGCCTGCCTGGTGCCACTGCGCCTCTCTCTCTCTCTCTCTTCCTCCCTCTCTTTCTCTCCCT
The DNA here is from genome assembly GCA_027564835.1 of Typhlichthys subterraneus. Lineage (NCBI taxonomy): Eukaryota > Metazoa > Chordata > Actinopteri > Percopsiformes > Amblyopsidae > Typhlichthys > Typhlichthys subterraneus. The sequence continues at coordinate 7,645 of JAODUH010090600.1, read as the reverse complement.
CTCTCCACCTTTAATCATTCTCCACTGCTGTATTTGACCCCCCCCCATAGCAGATTCCCTCCATGCTCTCAATTCTCCTCTATTTTTTCCCCTCACAGTCCGTTTATCCACCTCCACCTCTTGTTCTGTCCGTGAATAATGAAGGAGTACACGAGCCCCCTGAAATTAAAGGCCGCCTTTAAATATTGAGAGGGCGGCAGGAAGCTGGTGTGAATAACGGAGAAGGATTCCTAATAGACCATAATAATAATAATAATAATAATAATAATAATAATTATGAAAATAATAATCCATTAACTGACCACTGACAACCTTGTTATGACCAAACTGATGTGCCTTCATCGCCATCATCATCATCATCGCCATCATCATCATCATCATCACTAGGCCAGCAGAGCAAGGTTCCCTACATGCATGGTGTGTGTTGTTATCGATGGGATGAATCTGCAGAGGCTCTTTATCGTCGTGTGATTAATACTGCCTGTATGTATTAATCACACAGTGTTGTAGTTAGTGAGCGGGCCAGCGCAGCTCTGCTTTGCTTGCCCCATCAAAGGTTAGACGACATTCTTGGTCTGATAGTATTTATATATAATCAGCATTGCAAACAATATTTTTCAATGTATACAGATCTGTTCATTAAAGGAAAAATGTATATCTCCTGTTGTTTTTGAAAGTGGTTATGTCGATGTGACTTTATAGACTCTTCCGGAAGTTCCGGAAGTCTCCCGCATTTTATTAGCGGCTCCCAGCAAATAGTATATATACAATCTTGCGGAAAAGCTAAATCTCCTGGAAAATGTAACGAGAGCACGCGGTGAGAGAGAGTCAGAAAGAGAGCGCGAGAGAGAGAAAGAGAGCAAAATATTGTCGCCTCGGTGGGGAGGGGGGAGTGATAGTGGAAGCAGGAAGAGGTTGCATGGAAGTGGGGGGGGGGGAGTTAAGATCGTGGACAGACGCTGATGACTACCAAAATTGAGTTCCAGCAGGTTGGGATGTCTGCTATGTACCGTAGTATTCAGCAAAATATACAAGCTACAAGGAACTGAAGTCTATCACGTATACAAACAGTAAATTCAAGTTTAATGTATACAGATTACCAAATCTGTAAACCTAGCTTTTGAGAACTGGTATAGGCTATCCTAGCATAAACACAAGAGTCATAGTTGTCAGTGACAGTCAGCATAGCGTAGCAACAGCAAGACGTGAATCATTTCATTAGATTAATGTATCCTATTGTTCAGTAACAGCAAACTGACAAAAAATTGGCTATTTAGACTGTTGTGATGATTATTTATGTAACCTCAGCATCACTTGTTGATACAGTAAAGAAAGCTAAAAGGGATCCCGTGCCGAAAACTCTTTGCCGTCTTTGGAAACTCGAGTTACAGCTGCTTTTATGGATCAATGATCAGTCATATCTTGCAAAAGCATACTGTATATAACTTAATGACCATGATAATAGCAAAGATAGCCTGTGTCTTCGTTTAACTTTAGCCAGGACGGCTGCGATTTAATCCTATATTATCCTCTCATTCATGAAATAATACATGATTGCAGAAACATACTGTATGGCTGGTTATCAAAAAGTCACACCCCTCCCTGTTCCACCGTATCGGCTGTCTCTATAATTCCGTAGCTGTGTGACCACTGGTGCCATGCCGACGTTGAGGCAAACAACAATGAACCCCACACATCAGCACACTATAAGGAAGAGGGAGACAATATTTTACAATATTTTACTAGTGTAAAAGTCCCAGGTGAAGATGAATTAGCTGATAATAAATAAATAACTTAATACTATGCTTTCATCTCCCATCTGCACATCCGAAAGCATTTATCGTAACAATTCTAAAAGGACAATTACAACATTATTCAAATTTAGGGAAGAGACACATTAGAAGGAGAATTGCTAATAATTCATCATGGACTCAGGATAAAAATGCCCCTGCATGTCAAGGGATGATATATGAAATCCTAATAGATACTGCAGTCTTATTTTATGCTTACAGGCCTATACTACACACTATATTGTGCATTTCTTTGTGTGTGTGTGTGCGTGTGTGTGTGTGATGTGTGTGTGTTTGTGTGTGTAGGTGAATGAGAGATATTTCGTATACAAAATATTTTCATTTGTAACTCTTATTCTTTTAGCTAAAAAAAGTATTTTCATTGACTGATGTCCATAGGAGCTCACACACTCACACAGCCACATAGATATTTGAGCTAATTTTTAACATAGCCACCCAGTTAAATGCATACGCAAGCTAGATCTAAAACGACTTTTCTAAAGTTTCTAAACACCTGAGCTACGAAAAAACTCTGAGTATACAGGAAAAGAAAACAGCCTAATAACACGCTCCCCTAGAAAGCTGACACCAAGCGGGCTCTTGGCCAAGAAGACAAGATTTTTTTTTCCAAGACACACACACACACACGCACACGCACACACACACACACACACACGTGCACACTCACACATATAAAAGGAACAGCTTGTCTAAGTCAGTAACACATAAGTCTTCACACACCATTAACTCCGTCCAATTAAAACATGAAGCAATATGTTGTTTTTCTGCTACAAGTTTTGAATGCATCTTCCCCGGCCCTCTGGGACAGCACCTTGAGTTTTATCGGGGCGTCTGAGCCCCCCCGGTCATTCACATATGGCCGCTTGAATCATAACATTCCTTCCAATATGTTAAAAGATGATTCGGTAATAATTTCAAGTATCGCGGTAAATGCATCCATCTATCTGACTGCATAAAGTCGTATGCATCATCGTCACAGAAGTAACCACATCAACCTTTCTGCCCCCCCAGCCTCTCCATACCAATCTCTGTTAATCCCTCTGGTATTTCACATATGGCTGGACAACTTTTGGCACATCCTACAATATGTTCATTCATGATAAAATCTCACTTACAATATGGTGTAAAAAAAAAAAAAAAGGATTTGGATTCCCAGCGGAGTACAACATGGACTTAGATGCTATCGAGAACCCTTCAAGATTGTTAAACTCTCCCTCACTGGACGCTTTGCTACTGCACATTGGTTATTTGAGACTTGGCCTTTCTCTTTCAAAGGCCTGAGGAGAAACAGAATATATTTAATAGGATTACAGCAATAGGATTACATAAAAAGTGGTAACTGTAATCAGAGGCAGGTAGTGGAAATAATTCTTCCTCTTCCAGCTAGTAATATGATTACATATGCATTTGACAAAAAATGACATTTGTTGAATCGATGGAGAGGAGAAGAACTATGTGAACAAACACAAGAAGTTATTCAACTGATTCTCCTCAACAGCTGAGCATGTTGTATATGCATTTCTAAACTGAGAAATAAGGATATTGTATAATATAGTAATAATAATACACATTCTCATGCTTTAGTTTCTTAAAAGATAAAAATACAACCACATCCTCCGGGGATATTTATAAAATTACACTTCAAAAGGAGCCAATTTGGGTGAGTAAGAGATTTTTTTTTTAAATCTCAACAACGGAGATTGCATAACTGTAAATGAAACTGTTTCATAGTTTTTCTTTTTTTTTATCTCAAACAAATGCTACTGTAGGAGAGATGGGAAAATGAGCTCCAGTGACACATTAGCCGTAATTCACCTACGGTATAGAAGTTTCCAAACATGTCTCAGCAGATGGTTGTGTGAAATCACAGTGACGGTATCGTGAGCAATCAGTATCATAATATGTGTAGCAATGAAAAACAACTTCATTTAATAGCAGTGTTGGGGTCATTATTACAGATGCTGTAGATAGGATTTTAGAGCTATAAATGTAGTAGGTCTATCAGCTATCAGCGGGGAAGTTGTTGCACAACTTGGGAGGAAGGACAAAGGATAGCAAGGCCCAAGCTGGTTTGGGCAATGGCTTGTTAATTACCTAAATGGGCAATATAATGCATCAGCATTGTTGATTTGGACTCATTCACGGGACACCATCGAGGAGTGCACCTTTAAAGGCAGAATGCTTGCAACTTCAAGCTCAAATCAAAAGAGTATTGCTCAGTATCCTCTGCGACACCGCCTCACACACCGAAATGCATTATGAAGCAAAGCGTGGTACTACGACTTTGTTGGTACAAGCAGTGTTAGTCACTTTGTTTATGTTACTATTTACGGAGCCAGGGCTGTGTAGAAGTATGGGAATATTCTTACAACATCTCAACACTAGAGAAATGCAAGGAGATATTTGTTGAATTTGAGAATAAGTGTATTAGCTTACATTTAGCTTACAATAGCTGACTACACCTTTAAGTCTGCAAAGAAAAGTAAATAAATAAATACATTTTAAAAGCATCTTTCGAATAAACATGTTTTGACAGATGTTTGAGGCCAAAACACATCCACAAGTTCTCCACCGTGTACTATGTGTTAATGCCAAAACGTAAATAATTTCACCAAACTCTGGAGAGAATCTTCAAGGTTGTTATAGGAAATGTGGAGCAGAAGGCAACGGGACGTCCGCGGGAGGCCCGGTTATGCGCCTGTGTGACCGCACGCCGGCGCAGCGCAATCCATCTCAGGGAGACAAGTCTGGGGCTTCGCTTCACACCGCATTTAGCACTGCAGGGGGTCCGCGGGCCACGCAGACAAACACCCCTGTGGAACCGTCGGTGCTGATGGAGGAGGCCATTTGAAGTCTTCTTTTGGCCATAGAGCTGAATATGCACTTGAGGACGGGACAATGGTGTGTGTGTGTGCACTTATGAATAAATAGTCAGTTAGGGCGAGAGAGGGAGAGAGGGGTGTGAGAGGGGAGAGATTTATGGTCAAGATTCTTGCCATTCTTTCTAAATGTTTAAAATTAGCCTAGATCTCCGTGAATCCCCGATACAAGGCTCCCAACTGTAAAACTGTCTATATCCTCTCCTTTGTCCTTGAAGTTCTCTCTCTCTCGCTCTCTCTCTCTCTCTCTCTCCTTTAGATTTCTCTAGCCCAAGCAAGCGTATTCTTCCAATTCAATAGATGCTCCAAAAAGGTGAGCTATTTCCCAGAGTGACATTAGCCAGACCCTTTACCAGACACCTTTCTGAGTCTGCACACTAGTCATCACTGAGCGCATTGTGGTGTGCATCACAGATGGGATGTCTTGTCTGTGAGAGAGAGCGAGAGAGACCTTCAACCGAGCCTTTATTGGCAAAATTCTCTTCTTACATCAAAAAGTTTAAAACAATCTTAAAACTAAATATATATATATATACACTTACACACATATACATGCATATATACACCCACACATGCATGCATATCCATATACTGTATAGGCACGCATACATACATATACACACACCCACAACAAAAACAACAATCATTACTATGACCATTATTACTACTATAAAACATATACTCAAATACATACACATAGAAACACACTTTTTTTCCCCAATCTAAAGAGATATTGCTAGTACATCTTCCGTTACGGTGCACAGGGCATCTCTCAGACCCCAAATACTTTTAAAAACATCAAGTTTCGACACATTTTATAATATGCAAACTCAATCCTAAAACACGCTTTCACCAGGCCCTTAGCCATCTCCTTACAATCTATACACCCTGCCCCCTTCATTTTGTTTGTCCTTGTCAACCATATGCTCATTTTAATCTGTCCAATCAGATAATTAATGAGGCTTACTTTGGCGCGCTGGGCAGCACAATACTTAGGCCCAAAAATAAACACACCTTCCTCCAACACCTCCCCAAAACTGCAGAACCATTTTCGCAATAGATCCCATGTTCCAGAGAGCCTGGGACATCTTAACCACAGGTGTTCTAATGTTTCCTCAGCGCTACAAAAATGACAACTACTAGCTACCATAGAATTGATACGTGCTGCAGAGCGAGAGAGAGAGATAGAGTGGTTAAAGGACATAGTATTGCTATAGGGGGTTGACTTCGTTGTGAGAATCAGCCTGAGAGCTTGGAAATCACTGTGTTTAGGTGTGTGGTCAATCAGCGTCGCACTGTCAGCTATGGACGGGAGTGGTAAAGGTGTGTGACGAAGGAGATTTGAAAACATCTCAAGTCGAAAACAAAATGGCGGATCCTACAGAGGTTAACGTAGTAGCCTAGATGATACAATATAGCATACATTTTATTATAATTTATTGGAAGAGCAAAGGCTTTTCTCAATGTAAAATATGTTTTCACTCCTCTCTCTCTCTGACTTTTCTACTGCAAGAGTGGGTAACAACAGACTGCTGGTTCACAGGTTTGTCCAATCACCTGCCAAGTAGTTTTTTAAAACACCTGCCCTAAAAACAGCTTCAATGAACGGCTCCCTTGATGAATGTGTATCCCAGACACAGATATCTGGCGTGTCAGGTTAGGGGGTTGCCGGAAACAGAAATAACATAAATAAAATAAAAAGGAAGAAGGAAGAGGAGGAGAAAGATCATGTTTCTAGAGGGGAGCTTTATCGTCAGACACAGTGAAGATATTTAGAGGACCTGAAACTTATTACCAGATGGAGAAAATCCCCTCTGGTAATTATCCTTTAAAATGCTCCATTAAATTTAATTATCTATTAATACATTTATGTGTGTAAGGGTTGGAAATGTCACACAGGCATGCAGGCCTGGAGATATGCTGACTTAAACACAAGACAATGACATGCAGTATATACTGTACGCAATCAAACACAAGGACACACACACACACACTTCTCATACATCTTATTTTACAGCAATAATGCTATGGTACCACTGCAGTAATAATTTCGTTCCTGTACTAACTAATATCACATTAATATTGTAGGAATAATAGGCTATGACATACAGTGGCAGTGCTTTGCCCAGATATGTTTTTATGCTCATAGTTTTAGAATTTTGGCTGTACTGTGGCGCAGTAGTCATATGCAGTATTATAATATTAGCAGTAGTGAGAAGTAATAATAGTGCTAGAACGTATAGCAATAAATAATATTTGCCCCCGCAGCGATATGTATATTTTGGTTGGTAGTTCAGCTGGTTAAAAATCATCCCTACATATACACTGTACTGTAGGTCTTCTGATTGGCTGAATATGGTCTAATCGTCTGCTAGTGCCTGTGTTCAAAAAATCACCATCAATTGGTTGTTCTGATTAGTTGATCGTGGTCCAATCACCTCCTAATGTTTTGCAATAGCTGACTACACCTTTAATGTGCATCCAGGGCCAATAACGTATAAAGCAATTAAAAACATAAATATGCCTGGGCTGTGGTCTGAAGGCTCATGGTTCCATGTTACTTGCTAATTATTTTAATACCAATAACAATAGCTGGAGAGGCTGGACGCACCCCAGGGCACAGGCACCCAGCGGTAGACGGGAAATCATTGCGCGACTGTAGCCTGTTTGGACAACAGGTCCAGCTAGCTGGAGTTAACATCCAGCATCCTTGTCTGAATGTGCACAAACAAATGGATTCTTTGTGTTGCACTAATGGAACCCGCCTTTACTGTCATGCGAGCGCACGGCCAGTCAGAGGCTAATGAGGCGTAGGTGAGCCCCATTGATCAGCTGCTGCTGTCCGTCTGTGTTTAATACACACCATTCTGGCCACGGCAGCAGCGACAGAGGGAGGGGGAGAGAAGGGAGGTAGAGAGGGGGGAGAGGACAGAGAGAGAGAGAGAGAGAGAGAGA